>CM076575.1:1626186768-1626441530 GCA_034641835.2 Pinus albicaulis
TCACTTTCTGCAATTCTTACTTGATGATATCCACTTCGTAAATCTAACTTAGTGAAAAACTTTGCTTCTTTTAGCTGATCAAGCAAGTCATCTATTCTTGGGAGTGGGTAACGATTTTTTACCGTAATCTTGTTCAAAGCTCGAAAATCTACACACATGTGCCAAGTCCCATCTTTCTTTGGTATCAAGACTATGGGTGAACCGCATGGCGAGGTGCTTGGCCTTATGATTCCTTTATCTAACATCTCTTTAATTTGCCTCTTTATTTTAGCATTCTCCATTATCGACATGTGATACATACCGATGTTTGGAAGAGGACAATCCTGCTGCAACTGAATCTCATGTTGAATTTCTCTTTTTTGAGGCAATCATATTGGCTCTTGAAACATCTCATGATGTCCATTAACCACATCATATAAATCTTATTTCAACTTAGGATCACATCCCTCAAATGATTCGTGATTAATATCAGCTTTAGGCTTAATCATAAGAAGAACAAAATTCTTACTTGAATTTACTAGCCTTGTTACCTGTCCAGCATTTACCATAGCAATGTTTGTCTTCTTGCGGTGTGCTCTAACAATGAACTCCTTTCCATATTTGAATAAATGATACTTTTTCTCATGGCGATAGAAGATCGCTTTCCTGTCATACAAGTAAGGACTCCCAATACAATACCATTTATATCAAGCATAACCACATCTAATTCAACAGTGTCAACAAAGCTTGTTGTGATTACAAACCTCAATATACATTTCTTTGAAACCTGTAGATTTTCATCCTTACAAATCCGACCCAATGGATATGGTTTTGGATGTGGTATGGTCTCAAGGTTAAGTTTCTTGACCAAATCTTCAGAGATTAAGTTTTCTTGTGACCCACTATCAAACAATGTGTCAATCTTGGCCCTCACATGAAACAATTCTATTCTTTCTTCTTCATTTGGATTTTTTATGTGACAATTTGATGTACTAGTACTGGGTTTAGTTTCAATTTCTTTTCCCTTCATGTTCTTCAATCTCATGGTTGCAATTTTAGATTCATCACCTGAATCAGATTCTAAATCATGTTGAGCTATAGCAACAGTTTTATGTTTCCCTTTACTATTGGGTTTCTTTGTCGCAATTCAGGATGTAATTTCCAATAATGAGTTTCATCACGGCCTTCTTTTGAACAATCTTTACAAACCACTTTTTCTCCCTCTTTCTTAACAGATGCATTCTTTTTGTTTATCTCCATTGCCTCCATTTCCTCCATTTCCCTTCTTTGACTTATCTTCATCATGTTTATCTCCTGACGATCCTTGTCCTTCCTTGTGAAGTTTAGATCCTTCTTCCTGTCTCTCATTCCTTTCTTGATAAAGGATTCTAACCATCTCATTCATGTCAAGAAATGCTTTCCTGAACACTTTCCTCCTCCTTGGGATCATCTTCTTCATGGATTTCTCCTTCTACATGAGGCATACTTAAAGGAGCTTTTTCTTCTTTAAGAGGTGAACTAGGTGGTGGAGATTGTGGCAATATTTCTCTCCTTCGCTTTGGCTCCTTTTGGGACCCTTCTGCTTCCAACAATTTTCCTTCTCCTCTTTTGAGCTTGAGCCTTGTAAGCATCTAAAACTTGCATACAGTTAAACAATTCTTTGCACTAAACAACACCAGAGAATAAACTCTAGCTCTGATACCAACCTAATCTGAAATGACTATAATTAGTTTTGCTATGCTAAGTGTCTTTTTAGTTTAAAAACATGTGCATAATCAGTTCATTAGTTTGCCTAAGGATTGAGGAGTTTGTCTATGAATTGTAGATGATTTTTAGTGAATTAGAAGCATAAAACAAGCATAAATAACACTGAACAACAATGTAAAACAGAGAAATAAGTCACCACATGAAATTTACATAGCAGACATGATGAAGCAGTTCACCCCTCTTGGGCTACATCTGCTGGTCCAGCTCTCAATGGCATGTCCACCTTTCATTATGCTCAAAATTTTGCTATTACATGTAGTTACAATGCTCTAATGGTTGTTTTATCTGCACCAATGACTCTAGAATGCTCCAATTAGTAAAAAACGACTCTTCATTCACTCAGAATGGTTGAAAAGTGGGCCTCCTACACTTTTTCCCAGTGTCACGTAGAAAAGCTCCACTAAAAGTGGAAAACTCCACTTAACTAGAGTTAAAATAGCATTTTACGCCACCTTAGGCGTGCTCCTAAACTTTCGTTTAATCTGACCGTTGCATTAAACTTGATGGTTGGGGGTGGCCACATGCGCACCCCCAAAAACCCGTAGTTACATAAACCGTCGAGCGGAACTCGACAGAAACTGTGGATTAAACCTTTGAACCTTGGTTGGAGCCCTCGAGTAAGGTTTATCCGCGCGGAGGAGTAGCATTAATCATTATGCCATGTGACAAACAACGCAGAATGCTGGCGGGTTGTTGCATTGACCACGGGTTGTACCATTTTTTGTTGCAGTTAACGTTGCAATGTGACCAATGACGTGGGAACCGCTGGCGGGTTGGGACCACTGGTGGTTCCCAACCCCCCATACACCATTTCACTCAACCATAAGTATAACCCACGCCCTTAGGGGTTAAGAAACATTGCGGAGAGTAGTTGGTAAGTCATGCGCGAGCCAAGCGGGAGGTTTGGGGGTCGATTCCTGTGGACCCTCCAAAATTTTACAGTGCAGTTTTGGGGACACGTGGTGGCCTTAGGGCCAGCCACGTGGCGCCCTATAATTGGCCCTTAAAACCCTGTACATCAAATAAAACAATGACACTTGTAAAACCCTGATTGGTTATGAGGAAAGGAATATTCCTTTTTGCTGACTGTACCTCCACCTTGCTGACTGTGTATCCCAGTCAAACCTGGTCAAACTGTCGAAAATTTACCTATTTGACATTTCGATCATAACGCAACATCTTCCTCATACGACATCGATTTTTCGAACCGTTTACGACACTGGAATCAGGAAGACGAGATCTACGCAACCATCCTAGTTTCAACCCAATTCTGTAACTTTGAAGTTTGAGAAAAATTAACTCCTGATCAATAAACCTGCAAGTGATGGCCTCCTCCTGCTCCAAAATGATGATTAGTGAAGGGCTGGTCCCTTCACACTATCCTGGGGCTGAAATCCTTGATATTTCCTCACTCTAGGAACTGCCTCTACCACAAACTATGTAATCACTCCAAGAGACTGTGTTGTCCAAGCAACTGTGTGACCCTGGCTGAAGGTGCTATGGCTCTCTCCTAAAAAAGGATGGATAGATCTCCTCACCTGAGCGGGTACTCGAAGTCCCCCGAGGCTGAGGTTGGGATCTCCGCTCGGAGACAACTGGTGTGCTGAACAACACTTGCAGACTTCGCTCAACAACAAAAGTGTGCTCAATGTCAAAAGACAGAAATCAGAGATGCATAATAGAATGGGAGAATGAAGAGCTTCCTATCCCTTTTATGCTTAAGAGCCTTTCTCTCACCTTGGCCCCACTATACTGCGCTACCTCTCTTTGGCCATGCTGTCCACTCTCAACTTCGCTGTCATGGGCCCACGTTGTCCACGCTGCCTCTTCCCTCACGCTGCCACTAAGCTCTCATGGGCCCCACATTGTCCTCTAATATTTGCCTAAGTGACTTTAGGGAGACTTTATTTTCTAAGTGTGGGTTATGGATCCTATCACTTCTTTTCATTAACTGATAAACATTACAAAAGCAAAACTGGGCAAAATTAATATTTCCAATTAGCTGCTGCTAATTGGGAATATTACAGTCCTCCCTGCCAAAACGTTGCTTCTCCTCAAGCAACTGCAAGGACGAATGCTGCAAGATTTCCTCACTCTCCCAAGTGGCATCCTCATCTGGCAAGTTCCTCCACCTCACCAAGTACTCTCTAACTGTCTTACTTCGTAGTTGTCTCTCCCTGGTGTCTATGATGGCTTCTAGCTACAACACCAAATGCCCCTCATCATCTGTAGGTGGAAGCTCCTCTGTTGCAGTCACCTGCTTCCCTAATGCCTTTTTCAAGCATGATACGTGGAAGATGTTGTGGATCCGGCTACCTATGGGCAGCTCAAACTCATATGCAACCTCCCCAATCTTGCGAGTCACCCTGTAAGGTCCATAGAAGTGAGGCTTGAGCTTCTCGGCCCCCTTTTGCTTCAACGTGGACTGCTGGTATGGCTGAAGTCGTAGGTAGACCAAGTCCCCTACCTCAAACTGCCTCTCAACCCATCCCTTGTCACCATACAACTTCTGCTAGTTTTGCGCTGTAGCTAAGTTATCCTTAAGAGCCCGGAGTATATCCTGACTCTCTTGGATCTAGTCCTTGGCGTTGGGGGCCTTGCTAGCACCAAACATTACGTCAGCAAAATTCAAAGCATGGTATCCATACAAAGCATAGAACAGAGACATACCGATGGACATGTGAAAAGTGGTGTTGTAGCAGTACTCTCCCAAGTGTAACCAGCATAGCCATGCCTTCTGCTGCCCTGTGACATAGTTTCGCAAGTAGCCTTCCAACCACTTATTTACTATCTCTGTCTGCCCATCCGTCTGAGGGTAATAACTGGTGCTTGAAGTCAAATCTGTACCCACCAAACGAAAGAGCTCCTGCCAAAAGCCACCCATGAAATGGTTGTCCCGGTCACTAAAAATGGTCTTCAGAATACCATGCAATCTGAAAATATCCCTGAAGAACAGCTCCGCTACCGGTGCTGTTGTGTACCATGCTGATATAGTGAAGAAGTGTGCATACTTTGTCAGTCGACCAACGACCACAAAGATGTAATCCTTGCCCTACACCGTGGGCAACCGAGTGATGAAGTCCATTGAAATGCTTTCCCATTCCCTCCGAAATGGGAAGTGGTTGTAGTAGTCCTGCTGGATGACTCATCTCTCCTTTTTTTTGCTGACACTTCACACTCCATGACATGCCAGAGTACGTCCTCCTTGATGCCTCTCCAAGAGAACCTCTCCCTGATTTCCCTGTAGGTCTTGGTGAACCCCTGATGGCCTGATAATGGTGAGTTATGGGAGGCATGCAATATATTCTTCTTGAGATGAGAGCTCCTAGTCAAGAAGATCCTGTCCGTGAAGTAGATCACCTCATCCATCACCCTGTACCTGTCATATGTGATTTGACCATCCAGTACCTCATAGGAAAAATGGTCCTTGGAGTACTCCACCAGTAACTGAGCCCTCCAATCTGTGTCTATGCTCATTAGAGACAACATTGTTGGTTTGTGGGATAGAGCATCAGCCACCACATTGTTCTTCCCTTTGACATACTGAATGTCAAATTCATATGCCTAGATCTTGCTGACCCACTTCTGCTGTCTCTCCTGCAACTGCTTCTACTCTAGAAAAAACTGGAGGCTGTTGTGGTCAGTCCTCACCCTGAACCTGTTGCCCACCAAGTACTGCCGAAACTTGGCTAGTGCATGCATGATAGCTAGCATTTCCTTGTCGTATATAGGATACAACCTCTCATGCAGCAATAACTTCTTTCTCTCGAAGGCTATGGGATGGCCCCCCTGCATCAAAGCCACGTCCACTCCCTCTGTTGAGGCATCACACTCTAAGACAAACGGCTGCATGAAATCTGGAAAAACCAACACTGGACAACTACTCATCACCCCCTTAAGCCTGTCAAAGGCCTTTTGCGTTGTGTCCGTCCAACTGAATGCCCCATTTTTGGTTAGATCTGTGAGGGGTGCAGCAAGGTGGGAAAACCCCTTGACGAACTTCCGGTAGTAGGTGCATATGCCTACAAATCCCCGAAGTTTTGTCACGTTCTTCAGTTTTGGCCATTCTCGAATGGCCCAAATCTTCTCCTTGTGGAGTCTCACTCCGTCCACACCAATGATATGCCCCAAGTAGAGCATCTTTGTCAGCCCAAACTCGCATTTGGAGAGCTTAGCATAAAAATGTTTCTCCTCCAAAATACGCAATACAACCTCAATGCATTGTAGGTGCTGCTCTCATGTATGGTTGTATATCAGAATATCGTCGAAGAATACCAGCACAAACTTCTTCAACTGACCATGAAAGATGTGGTTCATACATGACTGGAAGGTGACCGGTGCATTGGTTAGCACGAAGGGCATCACCAAAAACTCAAAATGGTCGCAGTGACATCTGAAGGTCGTCTTAGGGACATCCTGGTCCCTCACTCAGATCTGATGGTAGCCCGAACTCATATCAATCTTTGAGAAGAACTTAGATCCCCTCATCTCGTCCATCAGCTCATCAATCTACGGGATGGGGTATCGGTTCTTCATGGTTTTCTTGTTGAGAGCTCGATAATCGATGCACATCCTGAGTGTGCCATCCTTCTTCTTCACTAGTACCACAGAAGAAGCAAACAGGCTAGTGCTGGACCGGATGTGTCCCAGCTCTAAGAGCCCATGAATAACTCTCTCAATATCATTTCTGTAGGCTTTGGGGTGCCTATAGGGTGTAGTAATCATAACCTGAATGCCTTGCTCAAGCTCAATGGTGTGCTCAAACCCTGGATCCGGTGGCTGTCCTGGAGGTATCCCCAAAAATCGTAGCATATTTGTCCAAAATCGACTGCACATCTGGGTGAACCGCCTGTCTTGTAGCTTCTGCCTCTGAAATACGCAGCTCCACTGCCCACTTTATGTCTCCCTTCTGGAAGTTTGCCTCCATCCAGTGTGCTAACACTATCTGTAGGGGATAAGTGTGCATGCCTCAGATCATCACATGCTTACCGCTCTTCTTGTCCATCCACTCGATCTCCAGCGTCTCCTAGTCTGTGGTGACCTTCCCCAACGTGATCAACGAATGCACTCCCAACACCACATTGGTGTCTGGAATGTCCATCACAAAGAAATGATACGTTATAGTGTAAGTCCCCATGGTCACTGCCAATGCCGACACATATCTAGCACACTGCATAGTTCTGGCACCCGGTACCAGTATTGAAAACCCATTAAATAGCTCTATCGGTATGCCCCGCCGCTCTACCAACTGCGCATCAATAAAGTTGTGGGTGGCCCCACTGTCAAAAAGCACTGAAACAAGTTGTCCCTGAACGGTGCCCCGAACACGCAGTGTCAAATACTTGGGAACCCCTCGCAGGGAAGCAAGGACTCCCATAATAGGTGCAAACGCTGTCCCTCCTTCTCCTGGGAGTGGAGGTGGTGGATGATCCCCTCTCTACACTACAGCGCTGCCTCCTGCCTCTATCTCCTCATATGCATCTTCTTCCCCGTCACTGTTGGAGAAGACCTCTATGTAGTGTTCCTTTCCTGTGGCACATCGATGACCCGGTGCCCATGGCTCCTGGCATGTGAAGCATAGCTTCCTCCGTCTCAAGTTTCTCCGGGTATCATTGTCCAAAGGCCCCCGGCCTTGGTTCCTCCTCAGAGGTGGAACCCTCATGTCCTTCCCCTTCGGCTGAAATGTCGGTCTCTGGGGGAAAGGAGCTCTGGTCCTGGGTGGAGCATCCTGCAAATCCCTGGTCCTCCCAACTGCATCCTGGAGTGTAGCAGCCCTTGTGGATCTAACTAGCCCACGCAGAGGTTCTGCCAACTCGTCAATAAACATGTAGATCCTCCTGGTTGAGGACAAGTTGGGTGCCATCACCGAAAGCCTCAAGAACTCGGAAATGTAGGTTTCTGGGTTCCCGGTCTGCTTGAGCTTGGTGAGCACAACAAAGTGCCCTTTCGGATCCTTCCGGTCAAACAACTCCACCAATCTCTGTGTAAACTCTGCATATGTTGTCACTGCTGAGTGACCAAGCATGGCCATCTCGTGGAAACACCAGTCGTGGGCCTCTCCCTCTATGTGCAGCGTTGCCACCTTGATGGCCTCTCCCTCTACCATCTGATTGAGCTGGAAATAAATCTCCAACTTCTCCACCCAAGCCTTCGCCGAATATTTTGAGGACCCATCAAATGTTGGCAAGGAAAACCTGCCCACTATACGTTGCACGTCCCCATCCTGTGTGTATCTACCCCCTCTATTCTGGTTACGGGGTTGGTTGTCCTTCTTGAGCTGAACAAAATCATGGAAAGTGAGAGCTTCACCAAACTATCGCCCATAGGACCGATACTCTGCAAAGCAATCCCCCATATGAACCGGCTCCGGCTCTTGAGGTGCTCCCATCCCAGTGCCTACAATAAAAAATGTGGGCATCGTGGAATGTGGGGGAGTAAGTGACACAACCTGCTGCACTATGAGTTGCTCTTTTAAATGGTGGGAAGTGTCGGACCCTTCTCCAATGTGAAAACCCCTTGGGGTTTCACGCTGTCTCTGGTCTATAGTAAACTTCTACCCCATCTCTTCGATCCTCCTCGATAGCTCCTGCACAGACTTTAGGAGGAGTTGCCCGAACTCCCTCCCTTCATCTTTCTCCTCTGCCATTGGTTCTTCCTCCTCTGCATCCACTACTGGAACGCAGTCCCTTCTCCAAAAGTGGTCTCAAGCCTCCGCTCTTGGTCCTTGTACTTCTTTCCCCGGTAAGTGATATATGGTTTTCCTGTTGGTTTCATAGACTAATTTTCTCCACAGGCTGAGCCAAGTCTATGAGCTCTGATACCATTGTAATATTCCAGATAGAAATAAACAGTAATGCCAAGCAACATAAACAAGAAATTACAACAAATAGAGACACATCATACAAATAATGCAAATATGGAGAAACGATGAGCCATTTTATTATATAAACTAAAAGATAACAATGGGTACAAAGGTGATCATAATGATGGCACCTTGGCTTGCTCAAGGCAAGCTGGAAATACTCTCAGAAATGCTCAAATAATGGTTTCTTTGTCATGGACTGCGTAATCTCCATATGTTGTTGCTGCTGCTACTGCTGGAATGGAATGGCTCTTTGGGGCTGCTCCCCTGCTCAGAATGATGTGAAACTCTGGAAATGATCTCTCCTCCAATAACCCGGAAAATCCTAGGAAGGAATCCCGGAATGACTGACCCCAGAATTTGACCTCCATTGGAAAATAGCAAACTCCCAGTGAGTACGCTGACCATGAATCATAAACCTGCAAGTGATGGCCTCCTCCTACTCCAAAATGATGATTAGTGAAGGGTTGGTCCCTTCACACTATCCTCGGGCTGAAATCCCTAATATCTTCTCACTCCCAAAACTGCCTCTACCGCAAATTGCGTAACCCCTCCAAGAGACTGCATTGTCCAAGCAACTGCGTGATCCTGGCTGAAGGTGCTATGGCTCTCTCCTGAAAATTGATGGATAGATCTCCTCACCTAAGCGGGCACTCGAAGTCCCCCGAGGCTGACGATGGGATCTCCGCTCGGAGACACCCGATGTGTTGAAAAACACTTGCAGACTTCGCTCAACAGCACAAGCATGCTCAATGTCAAAAGACAGAAATCAAAGATGCATAATAGAATGGGAGAATGAGGAGCCTCCTCTCCCTTTTATGCTTGAGATCCTTGCTCTCACCTGGGCCCCACTAGATTGCGTTGTCCCTCCTTGGCCACGATGTCCACTCTCAACTGCACTGTCATGGGCCCACGCTATCCACGCATTCCCTCACGCTGTCACTAGGCTCTCATGGGTTGCACACTATCCTCTAATATTTGCCTAAGTGACTTTAGGGAGACTTTATTTCCTAAGTGTGGGTTGTGGGTCCCATCACTTCTTTTTATTAACTGATAAACATTAGAAAAACAAAACTGGGCAAAATTAATATTTCCAATTAGCTGCTGCTAATTGGGAATATTACAGACTAAGGAAGAGTTGGACAAAGCTTTTGCAAAGTTTGAAAAAAAAATGAGGCAATTGATGTGAGGAAAACACCCCATAGAGCCTAATCCTTCATTTTGCAACCTAATCCTTCAAGGAGAAGAGGAGGATTTGAACCCGTGGAAAATGGAGAGTGACACCACTCTAATCTCACCTTGCCAAGAAACTCTTATACACCCACCTTCAACCTCTAAATGAAGATTCCATAGTATAACTTTGGTGGTGTTCAGTGGAAGTGCATACCTTGTTAAGGAAGATCAAGTTAGCATCCGCAGATAAATACATGCATGACCAAGATGATAATCTAAATGAAATCCTACAACATTTGAATGGATTGATAAAAATCCTAGAGATGACTTAAGTGAATTTGTCGATGCATTAACCTAAAGAGTGGACAATAAGTGGGATAAGCATTCAATGTTCAATTCATGCACATTTTCTAGAGGGACTTTCTATGGAAGAGTACATGGATTAGTGTCGGGTCCTTGAGTCCAAGGCTAAACTCTTTGATGATTGAGTGCAAGATATTTATTTTTCAAAGTCATGAACATAAATCTTGATTGATGTAAAAATATCTTCAATATTTTGAAAAATTCATTTCTATAGTTAGAAGAATAGAGAGTTATGTTGAAACTTTTAGCAGAAAAATGCCTTGTCCTACTATGAGGGGTTATACATATGATAGGGAGACCAAGAAAGAGGTAAAACTTAAAATACCACAAATAAAATCCTTTAGTCGTCAACCCACCTAAAACTCTAATCCCTCACCCATCAAACTTTTGTTGAAAATGTTGGCAACCTTGGTTTAAGGTCATGTATTTAATACTCAAATTCTTTTTCTAGTTGAAGACTTGCATCAACCAACTCAAAATATCACAATGTAAATGACATTCTTCTTGAAGAACCAGATAGTGATGCCATCCCACAATACATATCCCCTCCACTACTAGAATCTAGAGAACCCTCAATGACACTCACTACAATATGTTAAATTTCCTTGAAACTATGCAACTACTTAGATGAATTACTGAAAACAAGGCAATTGAAAATTGAAACCAAATTTACTTTCACCAAGATGCATAGTTTCTTAACGGTCTATAAGTACCGGAAAATAATCTAGAGATAAAAATACATGACACAAATTGACACGTGTTTACCTAGGAAACCCAAAAGGGAAAACCTACTTTCTTTTTTGTGGTATTTTATTGATTCTTCTTTAATAATTGGATATATTATAAAGCAATCTCTCTAAGAAAGTGTTCTACTTCTCACTAGTCTCAGTGGATACAATTGATCTCGCCCTACCTTGATCACTGCTTTATCTCGCACTCTAACATGTAACTGTTTCCTTGCTAAAGCCTTGAACTTACAATCCCTAATCCCTACTCCTTGATCTTTGTGCACGAGAAGCTCCTATTCCTTTGTGCACTTGGGCCCATTTCCTTGTGCACTAGTTCCCTATTTTTTAGCGCACTAGGTCCCTATTTCATAGCGCACTAGATCCCTTTTTCCTTGCACAAATAAACTCCTATTATTTAGTGCAAATCCTCCTAAATCCTTGTGCACTTGTGGTCTCCTATTTCTTAGGATACAAGATCTTAAATTTGCGCATAATCTACTAAATCCTTGGGAACTTGTGATCTCCTATTGCTTAAGACACAAACTGTCAATTCTGCACTCTCCACAATCAAATACGATCTCATCAACCTTGTGTATATATTATGTTCCTTCGTCCTCCTCTTTATAGACCCAATTCAAGCATGCAAGGAAGGCCCGATTCAATTTTAGAAGTCGAGTTCTGATTGCAAGTTAACTGATTCCCTCTCCAATCAACACTTGGAGTATTAAGACTGAAGACTAACTCCTCTAACTGAACTTGTAATTACCACCTTGTTCTGTAGTCAAACTGACGAAGACTCTACTTAACTAAAGCTCCAACTCTACACATGCCATATTGATGATTGTTTTAGTAAAGTGGAAGTAAATTCACCCTAACTAAAGTATAACTCATGAGCTCATACTCATACTCAGAGAAAGACAAATTGAGGTCTTCACTGGCTAAGGCACAAGCCAAAAGACATTTATTTGCTACATTTTCAACACTCCCTCTTAGCAAGGAAGGTAATTATGGAGGAACCTCCTCCACCTGGATCTGTTTCCAACACCACCACGTTATACACCATTGTAGTTGCTCCCTCTAAACTAGAATACTTCCCTGGTTCCTATTGCAGAATATGATCTGAAGGCTTGTTCCTTCCAACCATGCTCCTAGGATCCTGATCTTGAGCATCTAACAATGTCATATCATATCAGTTGAGGCTCCTGGAAGTACATGAAGAATCCCTCTTCCTTTCCACCTATTCCCTCTCAACCACTGATATTGTTCCTACATCCAAGACACTATCCTTGTACTACTCTGCACTTCCATCTTCCCAATGCTTCACCTTGTACACCCATCATGATCTTACCACTGATTTTCCCTCTAGGCGTGGCACAATATCCTAGACATTGTACTTCATGATGGAGAAATATTCCTCCATGGCATAAATTCAAACCTGTTGAGAGGTTTCCTCCTCATAATAAGAAGGCTTTCAATCTATCAACTCAGTCATCAGTGCCATATATACTATGTACCTTGGTGGTTGTTTTCTCTGCTTGAGCATAGAGTTAGCAGTCTCAACTTGCTCCTGGGCCCCCTAATCACCCCACTTGGCTCTCCTCCCTATGATGGGAGTCATTTCTATGTGGCTGACTCCAATTGCCTTGGTCTCTTCCCCTAATCATGTGTTAACTCCTGGTCATTTTTTGTGCGCCCTTCTTGCCACCTAGCTTAGAATAAATATGTGATATTGAATAAGCCTCCTACTTGGGAGCGAGTAGCTCCTTCTTAGATACTCTAACCTTCTCTCACTTTAAGGACTCCCTCAAAGCTCTTTTGTCCTCAAACCTCACATCTCTACGATGCGCACTTCCTGCCTTACTACTTAAGGCTACACTTGTCTCAACCTACAACAGGTACAAATTCTTCATCTTAACACCTATCTTCTTCATACATCCAGAAGCTAAGTGCTTGAGGTAAGAATTACCTCTATTGAAGATGACATCATAAATATTATCCTCTAGGGTAACAACATAAACAAGATTTTTCTTCAGGCTCGAAACATAGAAGACATCTTTGAGATGGAGAGAACTTCCAAACTCCCTCTCAAAACTGACAGTACCAACCCCCCTAGTCACGTACTTTCCATCATCTACTAGCTCAATGTGAAAATTCTTTCCCTCCTTCATGTGGCTGAAGTATTCCTTATTCTCGGTCATATGGAAGGATGCTTGAGAATCAATATACCATACTTTGCTACTTGTTGAGATTGCCATGCAATCTATCAATGATAAATATTTCTCGAACTGAGAAAAAAACACTTCTACCTTAGCCGATGCATCTACATGATCCTTAATGGACTCCTTTTGATTAATAGGACACTTAGTGTTATAGTCCCCGAACTCATGGAAATTGAAGCACTTGATATTTCTCAGATCCTTCTTCTTCTTCTCGCCCTTCTGTCTCCTTGTCCTTTGTTGAAGCTGATCTCCTAGCTCTCGTCCCTCTCCAAATTTCTTCTTGAACGCAATCTGAACACAACCTTTCCCAACTAAGAATATTCTCTCTACCACTGACTGCTTCTTGGAAGTTCTCCCAAGACTTATAAAGTCCCAGAAGTGAAAGACTCACAAGGTCATTGTCTACTATAGTGTCACCCACTCCAGCTAGCTCATCTCGAACATGGGTGATCTTGGAAAGATATGTAATGATGGGATCTCCTTTGTTCATTCGGATACATCTTAGCTTCTCTTTCAATTAAAGCTTCCTGACATCACAGAAACCATGATATAGATCTAAGATGGCTTTGCACATCTCATATGTTGTCTTCTTCCCATGGATATGAGGGATAATATGGTTTCTGACCCCCTCATGAATGATCCTCCTTGCCTTGGTTTCATTCTTGTTATAATGGATCAACTATTGGCCCACCATGAGGTTGCAATATTTGATTCTTTGCAAATTCTATCAACCCATTATCCTCCAACACCATTGAGATATGCTCATTCCATGAGCAGAATTTTGAGGCTCCCTCTACATTGTGATTTGACCTTAGTCCTTGGAACACCATACTTCTATCCAAAGATAATGCTCCTCAAAACTCTAGCGCAAGCCTTCTTCCTAATTTGTGCTTTCAACTGATTGACCATTTTGGTGTTGGTCTTTATGTTGATCTATGTTATGATACCATGTAAAATTTTCTTGAAACTTTGCAACGAGTTAAATGTATTACCGAAAACAAAGCAACTGAAAAATAAAACCAAATTTACCTTCACCAAGATACAAAGTTTCATAATAGTATATAAGCAGCGGAAAATAATCTAGAGATAAAAACACATCACACAAATTTACACGCTTGTTTACCCAAGTGTTGGGTAATTTAATTGTTGGTTAAATTACTTGAATTAAATCATCAATCCAGGTTTCGTGAACCTGTGAAGTATACTTACACTATATATGCTAGGCTATCAATTTTTAATTGGAAAGAAAACTATTCTAATTTCAAGATGAAAATAAAACCTACTGATGAAAAGATCTTAGTGAACACACACACACACACACACACACACACACATTCTTTCTCAGAGACCTAAATCAAATAAATCATTAAATTCAAGACTTGAAAATTAAATGGATTCAAAGCAAACTATGCTAATTATGAACTATGAAAGCTTGGAAATTCTATTATGTTGAATAAGAAATGAAACTTACTGTACTAGGCATTTTGAAAATAAATATAATCTATTGAACTTTGAAAAGAAATCTAATCTATTATGTTTTCCGAGACAAATCTATTCTAGATAATTTTAATCTATTATGCTTGGAAGAAAATCTAATTTATCAATCAAATAGATGTAATCTATGAGACTTTGGAAATAAATCTATTATAAAACTATAACCAAGAAAGAAACAAGATTATGCTAAAATGAGAAGAAAATGACAAGAATTGAAATGCAAGAAGCCTAGGATATTACCTGTGTGCGTACAAGACCATAAATAATCATAATTGTTCAACCTATAAATCTGAGACTGAACTAGAATTAGAAAATAAAATCGAAGTAACTCTTTTTGGTTTTTTTTTTTATCTTTTATCAAGCACTTGACTTGTAGAAAAGCAAAGGAAAATGAATAAAAGGGGAGATAAATTCTAACTAAGAAATGAAACAGAGTTTTAACCTAAACGCAGATCATTAAGAAATTAAATGGAAAGAACAAAAAAATCCACACTGTTCTCACATGTCTTCAGGGGCCCTCCTGAGCAGTGTGAGGGATTGAAAGCTTAGATCACAAGAATAAAATCACTAACAAAAATTACGAGAATGCAATGAACATGGTTTATATTATTCACAACATGTAAATAAAGTCTTCACAATAATAAACTTCAAAACTAAAAATAATCTTCGAACTATGTTTCACTTACAAATGAAGCGTTTTTATATTGTTTCAAATTTAAACAACTTGAGAAGTTGGTGTCTAGACTAGATTTGAAATTGACATCTAAATCTATGGATTGGAATAGGAATTTTCCTTCTCATGATTTGGTACTAGAGGAGTGAATCATGAGAAGACATTTCTTGACACATCATTAGCTTCATTTTTTTCTCTAAATCTCACTCACTTGCTGATAATCCTTGCTCGCTTGATTATAAAACTAATCACTCGATATTCTGTGTATTATAGGTGTGCCGGCCACATTGACCATAGATTTGACCAATTAGATATACCCAACTTGTGAACTTCCGTATGTAACCAATAGGTGGACCTCCATATTAACGACATTTGGCTACTTCTCGTATGCTCTAGCTGATTTCTAGCACATGCGAACCTATAGAACTTTGGATCCAGTTGCAAAATACTAGGTTAGCTGCAGAAAATGCACATTTCGGTACCTATTGTCTAGTTAAGCCAATTTCACAAATAAAATATATACATTTGAGATGATAATGGACATTTACCTTTTTGTTGGGCCAGAATTGTAATCTACGGATAAATTACGTTTCCCTAGACAGGTGTTAGTCTAGAACAACATGTGAAAGACTATACTACCATTTCTACTAACTTAGAATAGATATACAGAGAGGATTGGAGGCTTCCTTCTGTCGCTTCTTCTACAGCTTCAAATTCAAGCGGTTCGTTGGCTGAATGCTTCCTGCAAGAAGGAACACTGAAAAAACAGAAGATACAATAATATATATATCTATTCAAGCTAGTTAGCTAAATCAGTTAAGCATAAACTACATTCATCAACCAAGATCTTACAATATGGAAAATCAAAGTTAACATAGATGCATGTAGGGAAAAACAAGAAGTACTCTTTATTGATGATAGAAGGAGAGGTTACAACCTAGTGAATGATTTGAAGTGACATTCCAGCAAAGTTCCCAACTCTCATCACAACATAAATCTCTCCAGCAGTAGCTTTACAAACCAAGCTCTCAATTGAAAATTCTCCAGCGTTTTTCTACTCGAATTCTTCCTTCTTCAAACACTTAGATCTGTGTTCAATTTATAGATGAACTGTAGGTTGTTTTGAAATCAATAGCTTTCCAAAAATATGCAAGACATGTTTCCATTCATGTAGATGTCAAATGGACACTTGGATCTGAAGCATGACACATGTGAACTCTTTTAGAAGACATTGGTCAAGTGGAGATTCTGGAACAATAAGAATTTCGCTCCCAATGTGACCAATGCACCTGTGAATGTTGGGAAGTGCTTTGCAAAGTAGCCTTGCATGGGGCTACCTACATATGCAACGCACTTAGGCCCCTTAGAGCCTGCGTTGGTGAGCTCTCATATGTTATACAATAAGCTTCAAACCACGGAAACCTTTGCTTGATGAAAGTCTTGCTTGATTTGTCCTGTTTCTTGTCTTAGGGCATGTAGTAACTGAAATGATAGGGAATGATAGACCCTTGATCATTGGTCCTGGAGATGATGCCTAGTTAACCAGGTCATTGGGAATGGTGCCCAAATTGGCCTATAACAATTGCCCCCTAAAGCATGAGATCCAAATAATAAGAACATTTGATTGAGATGCTTTACGTTGTGATGAGCCTGGAAACGAAGCGGAATGGTCACCTGCATCAATCTTACAATACATTTCATCATGATATATCCTCTATTGATCATAATTTCTGAGGGTAGGCATTCCCATAGTCAGCACATAAAACAATCTAATAACATGTACATAATTCAGAAAGTCGTCTACAATGGAATGTTGCCCAGATGCAGACACGCCTACAGATATAGACCCATGTTTGGATGACAATCTGTATGTAAAGTCACCGTACAGATGATGTGTACAACAATCCTAAAATCGCAGCTTGGATGGATGAAACTAGATCCGGGGTCTTCTTATCTCGTTCACTCGATCATTCGGGTACAAGTCTAGCCATGCAAATATATGATTTGTAGTCGAACATGGAAAGACATCGTTTGATTACCAGCCAATGATGTGAGCTGTTAACAAACGCGAGAGAACCACCATTAATGTCAATGGCCCTCAAGGTACTGCAGTACGTTTCGTAAGGTGTGAATAGATGATTTGATGTCGAACGCCAAACAAAATATTTCGGTCAAAGGTCCGGAAGCAAGGATCTTGTCGATGCTGTAAAAAGCCTCATGGTACTGGAATCTGATGTTTCTAAGTGAACTTCCTGGATATTGATTTGTTGTCGACAGGAAGTCACCTTATTGCAAAACAGGAGTTATTGATTTCAGAGACAAGGGTATGACTTGATATAGCAATTTTCAGGGATGATGGTCATGAAAATGAAGGTTTACAAGTATTGTAGATGTATGAGTTTTTAATCAATGGATGACTTCTCTTGAACATATCGGCGACACTGTGATGAGTTGTCAGCATTAACCCAAAACCGAAGTGAAGGTATGATGAACCATAGGTGTGAATGAACCGTCAAGATGATTACCCAACCCAAACAGTCACAGACATGGAGTGAAGGAAGTATCATGTTCAAGATCAACTTGCTACCAAAAGAAACTTTACTTGCTTTTCCCAAATTTTCCCCGGTCGTTTATCGACCAATACCTCTTTTTTTTTTTAACAAGCTTGAGGAGGATAACATTTTCTTGATTTATAATTCAACCCTTCGGGCGAATAAAGTATCGCTATTTAATAATTTAACGAGTCTAGCGATGAATGAAACTCGATTTTTGCCATGATTGACAAGCTCGTTGCTATTTTATGTTTTAACGAGCTTAACGACAGTGATAGCTCGATCCTTTTTCATATTTAGAGAGTCTGAAAAAGAGGACGAAAGATAACTCCGTAAGTACTTTTTCGTAAATTTGTCTTTCAGATCCAAAAAAGCGTAAAATAATATCTGAAAGAACCTGTTTGGTCATGTTTAACCAAGGTATTCCTTCTTCGTAAATAATCCATCTCAGTCCGGAAAAGGGTTAAACTTATACTGAGTAGATATCAATTCATTTACTTTAACGAGCTTTAAAAGACAAGTGCTCAGCAATATTTTCACATTATCGGAGTCTGAAAAGAGCTGAAAGAAGACTCCAGGGGTTCCTTTTTCACTGTTATCGAAGCTCGAAAAAGAGATAAAAGTGCGCTTCAAATCATTTTTCGTTTTTAACAAAGCTCTAAAAATAAGGAGAAAAAGTATGCTTTGTGGTCAAGTCATTCTTTGAATAAATCTACACGAATAATATGTTCATCAGTTGTATTTCCTGTTCAGAACAACATCAAATGGATTAAAAATACCTGTTTCATGATAAAAATATAATAAAACTATAGTCATAGCAATAAATTTAACTTGCAAACAATTAAATGACTATAAAAAGTAGTTTCACTATTCATTTTTACCATTCCATAGTTACCATTTGCATTTTGGAGCTCTGAACTTGATTTTTCCCCCGAACTTCAGTCGTTGATTGCGTGCAATTGGTAAGAATGTTTTGAATGCCCCCTGCAAGAGCACATGTCGAATGCCCCCTGCAAGAGAAGACACCCCCCAAGCTTCATTTCATTCACCTAAGTAGAATATCAGTTACTAATAGCTGGATGGAATGAAGGTTCATTATAGGGGGGGATTTGTTTTATTTTTTAACGAGCTTGACACAGGAAAAGAACTATGCTCATGACCTGTTTCATTTTTTTTAATGAGGTTGACACAGTAAAAGAACTTTCCTCAAAGGCACTTGTTTTATTTTTAACGAGGTTGACACAAGAAAAAATAACTACCCTCATAGGTACTTGTTTTATTTTTTAACGAGGTTGACACAAGAAAAAAGAACTATCCTCATAATCTGTTTCATTTTTTAACGAGGTTGACACAGGAAAAGAACCATCCTCATGGGAACCTGTTTCATTTATCGAGGTTGACACAGGAAAAGAACTATCCTCAACACCTGTTTCATTTTTTAACGAGGTTGACACAAGAAAAAAGAACTACCCTCATAAATATGTTTCATTTTTTAACGAGGTTGACACAGAAAAAGAACCATCCTCATTGTGCACTTGGACTAGTGAGTGTGTGCTGGAAAATACATAGTCTAACGGAGTCATCATTTAAGGAGTTTGATGAATACCACAAATGATAAGTTATAACATGCGTTGACGAGTCTTCTCCAGGGTTTTCATTGAATTTTGGAATTTCAGAGGGTAATTTCTGTGAAATCACCGGCCACTAAGGAGAATAACTGATGGGATCATCTTGATATTACACTGAAGATGTGAATAAAGGATCAAGCCGTTCAGTACTCATAAAGGAGGAACCAGATAGGATTCCAGATGATGACATGGGTGAATTCAATGGACAAAACATCGAAGATGAAGCAACAACAGATGTTGTCGCAGCTGAAATAGATGGTTTAGTCTGGGATGTTATCTCAGCCATGGTCAAATGACCTAGTGTATACCCTATAGAATCTATAGGAATTCAAAGTGAAACAAGATCAACAAAAGCAAAGGAAAGTGATTGAGGAAAATACTCGTAGAGGTAAAGCTCCTACCGAAAATGAGTTGGAGTTAAAGGTGTCTCGTCTTGTGATATTTCTTCAATCGAAATCAAGCCAGGTGGAAGAACTTTGCCATCTGGCCCAAAGTAAATTTCAGGTGGTTGACTGCGCGATATGGGAGACTCAATGGCTACAATAGATTTTGGAGTGACCAATATAGGAAAAACTTCCGGTTGTTCAACTTTGGGATCAAGATTTTCTCCACTTAGGGAATATAGCAATAGAAATATAAGGGGATGATAGACCCTATTTCATTGGTCCCGGGGATGATGTCCAGTTTGACCAATAACAGTTGCCCCCTAGAGCATAATGGGATCCGGATCAACTTCCAGTTGAACAACGTCGGGTTCGGGAGGTATGGTCTCACAAATTGGATGGATCGTGACCACGGGTAGCTGTGAGGACTCTGTCTCGACAATAGTAGACAAACCAGGATTTGTAGAAACAACTTGTACCAACTCTGGTATATGGGAAGATGATGCTTCACCAGAGGTACTGATGGTACTGGTTTCGGTAGAGCGATGTCTACAAAAACGACGGGGGAAAGGATTTTGTTCTTCCATGATGAATGATTTATTTTAACCAAAAAACAAATAAACAAAAAAAGGGTAATGCTAGGCAAAAGGGTTTACCAAGAAACTATGAACTGCAGAATACCTCCTGGCGAACCAAGAAGTACGGGCAGATAATCTCCCCGAATGCTATGTTCGGTGTATCACAATTTTAGGGCGGCCGACTCGGTTCACTATGGATGGATAGCACCTAAAAGTTATCCTCCCAAATATACCTGAAGGTACGTGGAGGCCCAAGTCCGTATTAGCGCTGTCTGATGCGAAACCGCATAGTGAGAGCACCCCTTTATACTTATCGTATTGTAACACCGCCCGATATACCTGAAAGTACGTGGACGAGCTACGATATACTTACGTACGTGGAGTGAGGTATCACACTGGGAATGTATCGCAGACAAGTTAACGATAGCTGCTATGTTTTACGACGCCGGAATACATCTCTAGCCTAGACCTTCTAAATTTTATCGTTATGGTTCCAATGCGTTGTCAAGTAAATTTAGATTTATTATATGTTGATCTTGCTTAACAATTTGCCTTTCAAGTTCACCATGATGATGTATATGAAATTCCTAAAATGCAAGCTAAGAATGATAAACAAACTTTCACTTTCAGCTTTTTCAATGAAGAACCTAGCTACTAAGGGAAAAGAGCGCTAATCATTGGGAAGAGAGCAGATAATTTGTGAGTAAAAAAATCAATGAACAAAAACAAAATAAAAAAATCACAAACTAAATGCAGATTTCCTAATGTTCCTTTTGCAAAAAACACACAATCCTACATGCAAATGCAAGTTTTTCTTTTCAGTTTTTTTAATGTTATCAATGCAGAAAAGAAAATAGGTGCACTAGATCAATAATCGAAATGATTTTACTTTCGAGAAAAGAAGAATACAAACAAAAATTTCTCTTTTGAAGGAAAAATGAGGATTTCAACAACAATTTCTCCTATCAAGGAAATGAAGATTTTACGACAATTTCCTATTTCGAAAGCAAATGATTCTTAATGCGACTGTAAAAAATACTTTGAAATCAACTTGTCAATGATAAAATTAAATTTTTCTAAACAAACGTTGAACAAATTTTCAACCAAAGAAGGAAGAAGTATATAGAGACACTGGTCAATTGAGCATCAAACTTTTCAGAACACAACAACAAACAAAATTGAAGCAAGTTACAAAGTCAAATTCAAGGGAATTTGGTCCCTTTTAGGAGCCAACACAGTCTCCAAGGGGAGACAGTGCTCTGCAATTTAGGCTTGGAAGGGAGACAGTGCTCTGTAAAGCACTGTGTCCTGACTAAGGGTGCATTGGGCGCAGTAGGCAAGGAAAAATACTACTATTTGGCTCACTGTCTTTGCAAATTAATGTCTGAAAAAGTATAATCTTTATGTGTAACAACTACTGGGTGGATAATCAAAGCAAATCAGAGACTAAAACACCTAAAATTAAGAGAAATTATCCCTGTTATGGTCGCCAGTTTTTTGGGCCAGAATTGTAATCTATGGATAAATTACGCTTCCCTAGACAGGTGTTAGTCTAGAACAACAGGTGAAAGACTATACTACCATTTCTCCTAACTCAGAATAGATATACAGAGAGGATTGGAGGCTTACTTGTTTCAGTCGCTTCCAAATGGCTTCTTCTGTCGCTTCTGCTACAATTTCAAATTCAAGCGGTTTGTTGGCTGAATGCTTCCTGCAAGAAAGAACACTGAAACAACAAAAGATACAGTAATATAGATATTTATTCAAGCTAGTTAGCTAAATCAGTTAAGCATAAACTACATTCATCAACCAAGATCTTACAATATGGAAAATCAAAGTTAACATAGATGCATGTAGGGAAAAACAAGAAGTACTCTTTATTGATAATAGAAGGAGAGGTTACAATCTAGTGACTGATTTGAAGTGACCTTCCAGCAAAGTTCCCAAGTCTCATCATAGCATAAATCTCTCCAACAGTAGCTCTACAAACCAAGCTCTCAATTGAAAATTCTCCAGCATTTCTCTACTCAAATTCTTCCTTCTTCAAACACTTAGATCTGTGTTCAATTTATAGATGAACTGTAGGTTGTTTTTCAATCAATAGATTTCCAAAAATAAGCAAGACATGTTTCCATTCATATAGATGTCAAATGGACACTTGGATCTGAAGCATGACACATGTGAACTCTTCTAGAAGGCACTGGCCAAGTGGAGATTCCGAAACAATGAGAATTTCGCTCCCAATGTGACCAACGCACCTGTGAATGTCGGGAAGTGCTTTGCAGAGTAGCCTTGCATGGGGCTATCTGCATATGCAACACACTTAGGCCCCTTAAAGCCTGCGTTGGTGAGCTCTCATATGTTATACAATAAGCTTCAAACCATGGAAACCTTTGCTTGATGAAAATCTTGCTTGATTTGTCCTGTTTCTTGTCTTACGACATGTAGCAACTGAAATGATAAGGAATGATAGACCCTTGATCATTGGTCCTGGAGATGACGCCCAGTTAACCAGGTCATTGGGAATGGTGCCCAAATTGACCTATAACACTTTTCAATGTAATTGTATGACTTGGATGACTCTTAATCCGTAGAGAAGATGAACTGAAGAGGAAATATGTGAAAAAATAAGTGGGAAAAGGGAAGATAAACTATCAAAAAGAGGAAAAATTGGAGGTTCAACACTAAAAAACCCAAAAAGGAAAACCCAATTTCTTTGTTGTGGTATTTTATTAATTTTCCTTGAGTAATTAAACCTATTACAAAGAAATTTGTCTTTGAAAAAGAGTTTTTCTTCTTCTCACTAATATCATCTGATAGAATTAATCTCGACTTGCCTTGCTCACTACTTGATCTCGACCCTCTAGCACACAATTTTCCCTTGTTGAAGCCTCGACTTGCCCTTGCAATCCCTATTCCTTGCTCCTTTATCTCTGCGCACTAGAAGCTTCTTTGCGCACTTGGGACTATTTCCTTGTGCACTAGGTCCCTATTTCCTCAAGTTCTAGATTCCTATTTCCTTGCATAAATCAACTCCTATTATTTAGCACAAATACCGCTAAAAATTTGTGCACTTATGGTCTCCTATTTCTTAGGATACGAGCTCTTAAATGCACAATCGCCTAAATACTTGTGCATTTGTGATCTCCTATTTCTTAGGACACAACCTCTCAATTCTGTGCTCTCCACAAACAACTATGGTCTCACAAACATTGTGTATATATTATATGCCTTTGTCCTCCTTTTTATGGACCTAATTCAAGCATGCAAGGAAGGCCTACTTTAATTTTAGAAATTGAGTTCTGATAGCGAGTTAACTGAGAGTTTAACTAATTCTCTCTCCAATCAACACTTGGGGTATTAAATAATGCTTCCTTCAACCAAGACTGAAGACTAACTCACTCTAATTTAAATTGTAACTGTGACCTCGTTCTGTAGTCAAACTGATGAAGGCTCCACTTAACTAAAGCTCAAACTCTGTGCATTATAACTTGATTATTATTCCAGTAAACTGGAAATAAAGTCACCCTAACTGAAGTCTAACTCATGAGATCACACCCATATTGAGAGAATGACAAATCTAGGTCTTCATTGACTAAGGCACAAGCTAAACAACCTTTACTCATTACATTTACAACATATATATTATGTTGGGAATTCAAGTTTTATGTCCATATCAGAAAGAAAAGTGTAATTGTTATGGTCAGCCTTGGTACTACAATGAATATTATTGATAATAAACAAAGTGTTTAGGCCTCCATTTAGATACTCATGAATGATTTCCAATCAACATTTCAAGCCATTTACATATTCATTTTGGAGGTGTGGTGCACAAGATGGATCTCACTATGGAAGACTATAGCCTCAAGTATGACTTCTATGTCACATATGTTGGAGGAGTATATGTTGTTTGGGTTCTCAATGGATTTTTTTCCATAGAAACCTAATCCACTAACCACAAGGAGAAGTTTTTCTCCTTCCACTAAAATGGTTTTGAAGTCACTCTCAAAGGAGTAGAACCTAAAAAAAATTGTACTATGGACTCAAAACACGTCTAAGACTTTTAAACAAGGGCCACTTTGGTTTCATGGTTCACTTGTATTATATTGAGTTAATTCCTTCTTGACACATGTATGATCCAAACCTGTTCACCTTACTTCAAAAACAATAAAGTGGTCATATTATAGGAGATGCTTACAGAACATCCATCCATCAAGCACAACACATTATTGAGTTGGACCCAACCAAAGTTCCCAAATGGGGGTGTCCCTATCATTATTACCACTTTTAGAATTTTGGATTGAAAAACTTGTGGACGAACTTTTGGAAGTTGGGATCATAACTTTAAGTATGGGTCCTTATTTTTCTTTAGTTTTCATGGCAAGGAAATAAGATGGTTATTATCACCTCTGTATTAGTTATAAAGAACATAACAAATCATCATTACAAATAAGTTATCCATGCCTTGCAATGATGATTCAATGAATGAACTACATGGTGACAATTTTACCTTTGTTTAACATATTACTAGATACCTACATGACTCTATGATTGGGAGAAGATCACATTTAGGACTCATCATGGCCACTTCTAGTGTCATGTGATCATTCAACCTTTGTAATTCTCTTACTATAATTCAAGATTTAATGAACAAGTAGTTAGGTAGGCACCTACATAAGTTCTCTCTATTTTTTTTAATGCTATATATAGAAAAATATTCGTAAAATGTCTAAAGCATTTGGATCTTTAATTAGATACATTAACCTAGCATAAGCTCTATGCAAAGGAATCCATGTGTGGAATTTTTGTCTTTATTGGAGTATTTTTCTTGAATTATCACTGCATAGTATGTTCATACGAATCATGCCAATACCCAAAGCATTCATGAGCAACTTGTTTCTATGACCCTCAAGAAGATTTTAGATGGGTTTTATAGGTTTTTATTGTAGATTTTTTTGCAACTTCTCTATTGTCGGTCACCCTTTGATTGAATTAACGTAGGTCGGTGCCTTTTCATTGGTCATTTAAGTCACACCATGTTTTTGAAAGCTTAAAGGTAGCCTTTGCTTAAACATCTATACTCATCACCCTTGATTTCACTTGACCTTTCACTTGTGATTCCTCTAGGTTTTAACTTGGTGCAATTCTATTTCAAGACGACAAAGCCTTCTCCTTTGGAAATTGAATGACAAATACATGCACACATCTACATAAAACAAATAAATGTTGGCCATACTTCATGGAATGGAATTTTTTTTTCCATTCCACTTAAGCAATAATTTATTCATAACATTGACCTCATTACCCTAAATCACTTATTAACATAAGGTACTTCAATATAGGAGCAACAAAAGTAGGATTTCTTACCTCCAAGCCTATGAATTTGAGATTATCTAAAGAAGGGAAAGAAGAACATTGTTTTTTACCTTATCTCATTAATATGAACTTCTGACATTCCACTCCATCTTAGTTAGCCATCCTTCTTTGCTGCAAGAGCTCCTCATAAATTACACACTAAATCCTCCTACAATTCAACATCATCAAGACAATATTTTTGGAAATAAGATCCAATTCTTGACTATCATAAGTTTTGTCATCTTCTTTAAAAATTAGATATACTGTTGGTTTGGCACCCCTATTATTACATAGGCTCTTCAACATGGGCATTCATCTCCTTCCGTTGGTCATTTAGGTTTGCACAAAATGGCTCCTCCAACTTCTATAGCCTCAAAATGAAGTTTGATATTGAGCGATTTGTTACAATAAGATAGAAATTATTCCTTATCCTAGCCTTATCCAAATTAATGACATACCCACCCACAAGTAGCAAGAGGTATTTATGGACTTAATCATGGGGATACCACTCTCTAAAGGTAAGGATGCTATACTTGAGTTAGGGTATCATTTAACCAAGTATGTCCATTTCATTCAATTAACTCTCAAATTTACAATTTTTTGGGGTTGATTTATTCTTTTAGCTTATCTATAAAATCCCTGAACTTCCCCATTTCATCATTAGTGAAAAATATCCCAAGTTTTAAAGTGTCTTTAGCATGAAAATTTCAAGTTAGTATGGTAATTTTAATATGAGTATTTCATGTCACCCTCAAATATATGGGAAAACATAATTGGTTAATAAGGTCCTAAGGGGATATATTTAAATGTATACACATGATACACAAGCTAAATGGAGTATCAGGTTAAATATTTCAAAACACAGGATATATAGTACCTACCCCTTTTCCACCAAAATGACTCCCTTAGAGGTGCCATATTGATAAGAACCTCCATCACCGAGGAAATGATAGGTCATTCAAAATGTTATTCCTTGTTGCTTCCAACATTCTATAGGGAATATAAACCACTCTTAGCTTCCTCGAGGACAATTTGTGGTTGGAGTCAAAACCCATGAAGAAAAATGTTGATCAAAATCGCTTCGAAAGGGGATCTTAAATTATATATATGATCTTTGTTTTCCTACAATCATACATTCAAATCACTATTCCACAACAAGGAAAGAAAAAACTTCAACCTAGATTCTATGGACCGGGTAGAAATTGATGATGTTGCATATGTACTTTAATTTCCAACAAGGGAGACCCTATTATGTCTTTTATATCCCTTGAAAAGCTTATTAGTGAAGTGGTAACGGAAACAAAGATTCCTCTCATGGATGAGGAAAGAAAGGTCATATTGGAGCTTGAGGGTATATTGGAGGTGAAGGTGATAAATTTTGCAGAGGAAAATTAGTAAGTATAAGATCAAATGGAAAGGTCTATGGGAAAATGAGGCCATGTGGGATTTGAAAACATTTCTACTCGAACACGCTTGATTACATACGTTTAATGCATTGCTTGTCTTAGGGTGCCATCAATTGAATAGGAATGTTTCATTTGTCCTTTCATGCTTTAGCATAGCTACCTTGGTTGAAGTAGTATTTTTGAAATAGATGGCTTGAAAATCAATTCTTATTCTATTCTTCTAACTTTACATATGAAAGTGATTCCTCTTTTAAATGCATACATTCTCCATAAATCACTTTGAGCACAAAATATGGTTTTAGACTCTACATTTGGAAAATTTGATGTTGTAAGCAAATCTTAAGGCATGCTTATGCATTTTTCAAGATATTATACCACCTGTTTGGATCTTTCATTGGAGTAACAATGAATATTTTCAACTTTTCTACCATTTTTCAACATTGGTATTTCTTGCTTGGTTATTTGGATTTGAGAGTAAATCTTTTAAGGGGAACACATGTTGTATACCTAATAACATCCATATTTTATGGACATGAACCATTTTTGTTGTAGTAATATCCTCATTCGGTTACATAATTGCTACAATTAGTGTTCAATAATGCATAGTATGTATCTTCAAGTTGGAAGTTAACTATTGGTTTTACTTCACAAATTATACAAAGTGTTCTTGTAATATATAAAAAAAGAGAAGTTAGATTAGCTATCACAAACAACATTCACAAATGTTTCTTGGTGTAGGGGCATAGTACTTATGTAAATCCTACAATGAATTAATATATTACTCGTGATTCTTTTGGAAAAATAAAAATCTTGAGCACATGATGTTTGTTTTTCATGAAAAGAGGAGATGACACATTCACAATGAGAAGATCTAGTGTGCTCAAAATCAATAAATACATTTCCATTTACTCTCTAATTATTAGGAGTAAAATATTAAATTTGAGGCATATTTTGATTTAGTGTTACTTGTATGCATCCATGTTTATAGTTTGGGAAATAAGCACTCCAACGGGATTTTGCAAAAAGAATATATTTCTCTATTGGTAAGGTCATTACTTATTCATTATAATATTTGTTTCATACTAAACAAGAAGTATATTTTAAAAGGATCATGCTGATTTGGTGTTGGAAAGGAACTGGTGTTTTGGGAAGTAGCCGATTCTGTTCCAAAAATGGACTCCCTTGTTCGATGCTCAGAAAGAAAAAAATGGCAGAATCGCCTATGTGGGTTAAGTTACCAGGTCTTCCTATCCCTTTCTGGACTGACTCGGCTTTCATCTCTATAGGCAATACTCTAGGAAAATTCCTAGATGTGGACAGGTCCTATATTCAAACCAGAGACTGGAGTGTGGCCCGCATTTTGGTCAGCCTCAACCCTAGAGAAGGTTTGGAAGATGCAATGACTTTGACTTATAGGGAGCTGGAGTTTCTATAGACTCTGGACTATGAAAACCTTCCCTTCAGATGTCACAAATGCCACAAACATGGACATTTGTCAAGGTATTTTCCTTTGGGTCACCGTCGTCATAGAAGGCAAATGAGAAATTCCTTCCCTAAGGAGGAAACTCGTCTGGAGGAAAAGGAAAAGGATAAGGAGCCAGAGTAGTCGAATGAAGTTTTGTGGGCTTCCACAGAGGAGACGATGGCTGCGGAGCAAGAGTGGGTCGAGCATGCCTCTCTGGGGAAAATGTCCCCTTTGGTGTCCTCCCTGGTACCCCCTTCCGTGTCAGAGCTTGCCGGGGCGTCTCAGGTGGGTATGCCTCCTTCCCCTCTTTCCTCTTGTTGTACATCTGTTTGTTTTCCACAGTCTGTTTCTAATGTGCCTGGTCCCTCCAGGCAGCTCTCGCATGACCTTTTTGATTTAAATTTGTTTCAAGCTTCAGTTGATAGTATCATCTTGTTAGTCCCGTCTCCATCTGTGTTCTGTGTTTCTTCTGTGGAGGGTGTCTCCCTTTCAGTCCCTCCCCAGGTTTCAGTTTCTGATGGCCCTCCCTATAACCTTAGACCTTTGGCTAATAGACTGGGGAAAGGGGTTGTTGTTGAGGGTCTAGAGATGGATGCGGTGTTGGTTGGGCTGAGAAAGTTAAGGGGTAGGAAATCAAACCTGTCAAAGGCCCAACTGAAAGCTGTTATCGACATCGCTGATGGGAAGCAGCGGTCTATCCCTAGGGTGCTTAGAGCAGAGTGGCCACTCCCCCAAGGTCTTCAATGATTTTTATGTCCTATATCTGTAGGGGTGTTGCTAGCCAAGCCAAAAATCTAGCTCTTACAGATTTGGTTTTTTCTCTAAAACTGGATGTATTTATGCTACAAGAAACGCTGGGGGAAGGAGAAGCAGTGGTAGATAGCCTGTCAAATTTGTTCCCGGGCTGGAAGTTTCATGCTCTTGATGCAAATGGTCGCTCTGGGGGGTGGTTACGGGTTATAACTCAAGAAATCTCAGAGAGATCGGAAAGTGTCTTCGCAGTGGAACTCTACTCAAATGAAATCTTCTTACCCCTCCTCCTTCTGAATGTATATGGGCTGTGTTTGGAACGTGAGAGGTTCTGGAACCCCTTCTTCTCGAAATCTTTCCTCTCTCATCCAAATCTCATAATTGGAGGAGACCTCAACTTCTCTTTGGGGGAGTCGGAATCTTGGGGTGCCTTCGCAAGAGTGGACCCCCTTTTTGATTTTTTTATGAACAAGTTGGTTGCCTCCCATCTGGTAGATGCTACTTTGCTTAAGATGAGACCTACTTGGAGAAATTGAAGAGTGGGAGAAGACTGGGTGGGGAAAAAAATTGACCGCTTCTTGCTGAATGAAGACTTGGTGGAAAAGGTATCAGCTTTCAGACATTGGGTGGGGGAAGGGGGCCTTCCGGACCACTTCCCTGTCCTATTGGAAGTGAAGGGTGACTACAAGAAACCTGGAACCCCTTTTAAGTTCAATTCCTCATGGTTAAAAGACGAATCTTTTATTTCTCTTTTCCATGAGACATGGAGGAAGGATTGCTTCAGGGAAGATGAAAGAAGAAGCCGTCTCTTTATGGAAAATTTAAAGAGATTGAAGTTAGCAACAAAAAAGTGGGCTCTTGAAAAGAAATTGAGGGAGGAGGAGGCTCTCAAAAATATAAACTCAGAACTGGATTTTCTTGAAAGTCCAGAAGGGAACAACTATGCATCTTTGGACTCCCAGGACCGAATCAAAGAACTGGAATCTATTCGGAGAAATATTCTACAAATCAGAGAGGAAAGTTGGCGTTTAAAAAGTCGTGCAATCTGGCTACAGGCAGGGGATGAAAACACCAAGTTCTTTCAGAATTATGCAAAAGGTAGGAAAAATTCAAATACTATCTGGGAGATGCAGAAAGAGAATGGGGAGTTGGCTCGATCCTTTGAAGATCTAGCCTCCTTAGGGATTAATCATTTTAAAAGACTTTTTAGAGCACTTGAGGAAGTCTCCATAGCTAAGGTAATTAGAGTGGCCCAATTTTTCCCCAGATATATTGAGGAGGAAGGGAACGCTTCCATCATGGATGCTGTTCATAGAGAGGAGGTTGAAGACATTCTCAAATCAATGCAGAAGGACAAAAGTCTAGGGTCGGATGGCTGGATGGTGGAATTTTTCCAACATTTATTTGAATCAATGGGAGATGAACTAGTAGCAGTGGTGGAAGAATTCAGATGCACAGGAACCATCTTTCAACCTTTCAATGCTACTTTCTTAACCCTCATTCCAAAGACTGACCAGCTGGGTACTTTTGATTATTTCAGGCCTATTTCCTTGTGCACCTGCATCTATAGAGTAATTGCAAAAGTCATTGCTTCTAGGCTAAAACCGTTTCTATCCAAGAATATTTCGGCTGATCAATTTGGCTTCTTGGATGGCAGAAAAATACATGAGGCAGTGGCAGTAGCTCGAGAAACTCTCCACTGTCTAAAAATAAGAGGAAAGAAAGGAGCAATAGTAAAGATTGATCTGTCGAAGGCTTATGACAGAATTAGTTGCATGTACCTCAGACTTTTGTTGACTCACCTTGGTTTCAGCTATGATTTTGTGAGATGGGTAATGGGTTGCATCACTTCGTCCTCCATTGCAATTATGGTTAATGGGGCTGCTTCTTTGTTTTTCAATCTGGAAAGAGGGCTTTGTCAAGGTTGCCCCTTCTCTCCTTTACTCTTTTTGTTGGCAGCAAAAGGCATTAGTCTAATGATTCATGAAGCTAAGAGACAAGGAAACCTAAAAGGAAGTGAAGTGGCGGTTAACCTTTGGGTCACCCATATACTCTTTGTGGATGACATCTTGTTGTTTAGTAATGGTAGTACTGAGGACTGTAGGGCCCTTAAAAAGATCTTGGACCTCTTTCTGAAAGCCACAGGCCTCTGTATTAATGAGCAAAAATCAACCTTAACGTTAGTGGGTCTGTCTAGGGAGGAAGTGGTAAGGGTGGAAGGTATCTTACAGTTTGAGGTCAAGTCTGTACAGGACAAGTTCAAATACTTGGGTTTCTTCTTAAAACCAGATAAGCACTGCATTCAGGATTGGAAATGGCTCCTTGCAAAAATCGAAAAAAAAACTAAAACACTGGAGCTATAAATGGTTGTCTAGAGCAGGAAGGTTGGTCCTCATAAAGTCTGTTTTGATGGCAGTCCTTGTGTATTGGGCTAGTCTTACCTGGGTGCCTAAAGGTATTTTGGCATCTATTGATAAACTATGTAGCAGATTCCTATGGGCAGGCTCTAAGAATGAACATGTGACCCCCTGGATAGCTTGGGATAAAATTGCCAGGCCAAAAGAATGGGGAGGGTGGGGTATTAAAAATCTCTTTCCTTTCTCCCAGTCCCTTGCTGCGAAGCTCGTTTGGAGACTTGTCTTAGAAGAGAACTTCTGGTCTTCAGTTACCAAAAGAAAATATATTGATCCAGTTCCTCTGCTTGAATGGATAAGATTGCCTTAGAAATCCTCTAAAAATGCATCGGTGGTGTGGAAGGCGGTGGTAGCCTCTATTAGAATTATTGAATAGGGACTGGCATGGAATGTGGGGCATGGAACTCGGGTCAGGTTGGGGCGTGACCCCTGGGTGGGCTGCACGCAGAGGTTTGCTCTCTCTCGGGACCTGGTTGATCTCCTAAATAATAGAGGCTTTTTCAGTTTAAACCATGTGATTGATCAAAGAAATACATCCATCTGGAGTCAAGGATGGATGACTGGAAGGGACCTTCATTTGGAAGGTCGGTGGTTGGAAGAGTGGGAAACATTTAGAATGGACCTACTAAACTCTTCAACCCAGATCACTGACTCTAGTGATGAACTCGGATGGGTACACGCACAAAATGGGGTTTATTCACCAAAGATGGGCTATAAGTGGCTGATGGCCCAAAAAGGATGGGAGGACCCTCTTTGGTGGGCCAAATATCTCTCGAAATTATAAGGACCTCCCAAGGCTAGACTCTTTTTCTGGTGTATCCTTCAAAAGAGGGTTCCTTCTTGGGACTTCTTACAAAGGAGAGGGAAGATTGGTCCTGGATGGTGCTCTCTGTGCAAAGCCAGTGAGGAATCTGTGTAGCATCTTTTCCTCTCTTGCCCTTTCAATAAAATTTTATGGACTGAATCTTTAAGGATCCTTAAAATTCCTTACAAGTGGGAAGGTCAGGAGGTGCAGAAAGATTGGTACAGGTGGTGGCAGGAAGCCCCCAATGATAGAGTGAGGACTTTTCCTCTGCTAATAGCTTGGGGGACTTGGATTGCCAGGAATCAGGTGATCTTCAAAGACTTGGCTTTCCCTATAGGAAGATTGGCAGTGGAAGGGGTTGAAATCTATGAAAACATTCCTATCCCAACAGACACCCCTTTTAACCAATCTGTACTTCAGGAAGTTATCAGAGAAGGTGTTCCGTGGGCTTTCTTTGACGGAGGCTCAGACATAAATGGGAGATGTGGTGCAGGCTTGGTTGTACATCTCTCACCTAGAAATGTTATCAAAGCTACTATTGGACTTGGCCAAGGAACTAACAATTTTGTTGAACTGAAAGCTCTCCACTTGTTCCTTTGTTGGTTAACCTTGAGGAATGTGAGAATGGTCCAGATTTTTGGGGACTCTATGAATATTGTCAAATGGTTCAATGGGACTCAACTCTGCAGGAACTATATTTTGCTTCCTTTACTTAATGAAATTTCCCGTCTTAAATGCCATTTCACTGAGATCTCTGTTTTCCACATTTACAGGGAATGAAACCACGTTGCAGATCACCTGTCTAAAGAGGGTGTTGAACAAGATTTGGGGACCTGGTTAGTGTTTGAAGATAAAAATGGGCTTGTTCGTTCTATTGAACAACTTGTTTTTGCATAAAGTTTTTGAGTATGTTTCACAGTGAACCTCTATATATACATATTCTTTTCAGCTTATTTCTTTTAAAAAAATTGTTCAAATAACTCTTATAAAAAACATATTTGGTTTCAAGAGCTGTTTCCTTTCAAGGAGGTTATGGATATTCGAAAAAAATTTGCTTATTTATGATTGACAGGAACCGTGATAGTTCTTACTACTGATTCCCAGATAGACCTGCTAGCTTTTTTGCTATCTCTGATACAAAATTCTGTATCTTATACATCTTTGTTTCGGATTGTCTTCCTTAAAGGAACCCGAGAGGTATGTCAGATCATAATCGTTTTTGATCTATGTTTTTCTTTGGATTGGGTTGTTTCTGCAAATCCCTGTGCGTATTACAAAACAGTTGAGACTGCTTCTTTTCCTTTTTTGAAGGCGAAAAGGAGTTCATCAGAAATGCTATGCATATGCTATGTAACTTTCTATATTTAATAGATGGTTCGATTTTTTTCTGTGGAAAAAAAAACAAGAAGTATATTTTACTAACTTTTATTTGAAGTTCATCATTTTGTGGTTTGCACCATACATTTTAACAAAATCAATAAATACATTTCCATTTAATCTCTAATTGAATCATGTTTAAATTTACAACACTCATTTCTCATTATTAAGATTAAAATAGTAAAATTGAGGCATATTTTGATATAATATTACTTGTATGCATCCATGTTTATAATTTGGGAAATGAGCACTCCAAAGGCATTTTACAAAATTTTTCCCTTTTTCTATTGGCAAGCTCATTATTTACACATTATAATAATTTTTTTCATACTAAACAAGATGTATATTTTACCACCATTTCATTTGAATTTCATATTTTTGTGGTTTGCACCCTCCATTTTAACAAAATATGTAATTCTCAACGTCTTTAGTGTCCAAGTCTCTCACTGATATTTCCATAAGCAAATTTGGAGTATTAAACAACTATACAAATACCTAATAATAAAAAAATAACTATGCCATAATAGGGGTGATGAGATTTGTGATTATATGTAGACCAGAATCATTTGTGTATTGTTATGATTAGATACTCATATTTTTTTCATTCAAACCCATACTTATTACTCAACCAAAATACTTGTTGTATTATAATGTTTTGTAAAAGACTTTCAATATTCATTGTCTCAAATGTAAAATATTTTTAATCACTGCAAATAATACTCAAAATTAATGAAACAAAATCAATATGGTGCATATCCCATTCATCCCATACATGAACACACTCTTATTATACAATTGTCACTTATTTATTTCATATAACTATAATTTCTTTGACATTGTGACAAAATTGATGCAAATGATTTGTGGTGTAACCCATTATCCCATACATGACCACATAACTTTGCAATGTTCTCACTTGTTTATCAAGAGTATTACAAGTCACTTATGCTTGAGCAACACAAATTTTGACATTAAGTTTATAATATGTCATGAATAATAAAATCTAAACCAAATGAATAAATAAACCATAGAAATGCAGTAATTTGTTTTCAAAATATATATTAATTTGAGGAGTATGACAAGTCACTTATGTTTAAGAAACACAATTTTTTACATTAAGTTTCTAATATGTCATGAACAATAAAATCTAAACCAAATGAATAAATAAAACAATGAAATGCATTAATTTTTTTTCAAAATATATATTAATTTGAAAAAATATGTTGTGTAGGTTAAATATTACCATCGAGTGCTATATTATATAATTTTGACTCTAGTACGATTGAGTATACATTACAAATTATTTGTAATAACACTTTTTCTTCACCCTCGTGCTTGTAAATATAACTGTGTACTGCTAGCAATACAACCAAGGATGGTTGAATAAGACCTTGAAAACACTTGAAAATTAAATGATAATTAATGTTTTCTTGAAGGGAGGGACACCACAGATCCATAGTCTAAGAGGGAGGGAGGTTGCATTCTTTGAAGAAACAAGAGCCACCCACATTAAAGTTTAGAGGTTGGTTACAGACCAATCTACCAATTGCACTAATAGATTGTAATGAGATGAGATTAGGTAGTGTGGAAACATGATTGCACTCATATCCATCCCTCTTGTTGATTGAAGACATGGACGATAACATCAGAACGAGGCAATAAATGTAAGAGGAGATGCGAGAAGAAAAATAGTTGACAGAGACGAGAGTGCATACATTTTAATATTGTGGATTAGTTCTCCCTAGATGTGGAAAATCCCCTTATTGCTGGCAGTAGAGTGCAAGAAGATAATATAGTTAAAACTAAGAAGAATGAGTAATGTTATATATATATATATATATATATATATTTTAGCTTTGTGCTCAGATATTTTGGGTGTCATTTCATATAATATTTTGTTTAAGGCCATTGGATTGTGTGTCTATTCCTTAGTGGTTAGTGGGAGGCTAAGTGGATAAATAATTCACTGTGGTGCTTGTTGTATTGTTGAAAAACCTCCTAGATAGGGAAATCTGAGTGATTGTGGTGCTTGCTAACCTATATGATAACCACTTGGATTATGAACTACATATTCATGTGGTTCTTGCACTGAAAAGACAATTGATAAACCACCTTGATAGTGGATTCAACCTCCTGAACTAAGAAATACCCCACATGTACCTTGGGTGAAGGATTATGGTTTAGTTCAAAGGAGTAAGTGAGATATTGTGGTGCTTACTACCAAAGGGAAGTTGATAAACCACTTGGATAGTGGAATCCATCTCTTAAGTGTCTAATAATATTTGGTGTGAATTTTTCCTTGAGATAGCATCCCTTCAGACCCTGGATCCAGCTTAAGGTGGGTCATTTGCAAGAAAGTTAAGGTGTAGCTAAGCTACGGTTGGGTGGAGAGTGGAAGTACCTCGTTCAGTTTCCAGCCATATTAACATACATAGATAAGTATAAATGTTTTTTCATACTTGATTATGAACTATTATATTCCTAGTTGTGATAATATTTAATGCATGGATCTGTATATTCATCAGTAAATGCAAGAACTTCACTATGTGCTTAGAATTTACAAACCAACTTATATGCCTATGGTTTAATGAATGCATGCACTGGAAAATTCACGACCATATCCATGAGTTGCAAGTTATTATATACGATATGAATTGGATCTATTACCTATTTTGTGCTAATAATTACTAGTTCATAGGTAATGTGATAATCCATGAATTCATGCTCTCTCTCTACTCCTTAACGATAATGAATTTGAATAAACATATCAATGTGCTCAACATACAACTGATGTCTGAGGATAAAATGTCACCGACCTTATGCAGTCATGCAGTCCTATGTATTCAAAATTTATGTGATTAATGCATATATGCTTATAAATGTGAATTTAAACTATCTATGCAAGAGACATGTAGAACTATGTTGAATTGTTATATCATTCCATGGGAAAATTTGAAAAGACCGGAGAAGCCTGGGAAGGGGATTTTCCCCTCTTCTTGTCTTGAGGACATTGAAAATAGGAGTTTGGTGCACAAGAGGGTGGTTTGGGGTAGGGTCACTGGTTGGGCCTCGGTTCACTGTTCCATAGTGTAAAAAAACCGTTGGGTTGTGGATAGAACCAAAAAATCAACCACACACAAGTTGAATAGAGGAGGTGGTGGGCTCAAGGTGGAACCATAGTCGATGAAAACATGGCCACTGAACAAGTGAAAGACCGAGCTGAAATATGTCGTGGATTTTTCATTTGAAATATCCTCCCACTGTTTGCACGAAAGTTACAATGGAACCAACCCAATCGAATCTTGATGCCAGACGATTGGACCACTAGACTTCAAAACCAATTGTAGTCCATTCACATGGGAAAGGTCGATTTGATGGTGAAAGTTTAGATCTGACAACAAAAGCTTGTGGAAGGGAACCCTACCAATGAGATGATAGGTTTTTGAGTAGTTAAGTAGGTTATCGAGGGAGTTGATTCGATGTGACATGTGGCTCAAGGGTGGAACCCAACATACATTTTCCATTGAAATTGGAAATATTGAATAGTATGAGTAGAGTGAGATAAGTGAAGATGATTTGAAGTAGGAATATGTTGGGGGTGGGCCCATAGGGCACTAAGGCCATCAAATAATCAGAAATAACATGGGTTTTTGTAAGGAAGGAGGTGTTGGAAAATCACTAGTGGCAACTATTAATCTTATTTTCTTTGACCTTAATATTTTCTTGCAAACTTATTAGATTTATTGGGTTCTTTTAGTTAGATATCTCATCAAAAAAATATCAAGAACATAAACGGAAACAATAGAGGACACAAATATTAAGCTCTCAGCCAGGGCAAAAACCTTGAAGGGGAAAACACATAAACTCTTCTCTTCTTAGAATTTGCTTCAAATGAGATACAAATACCCAAACACTAGACCGAGTCCTCCTTCATGTACCAAGTAAGCCCTCTAACAAGTTCTTCATTTATTCTACAACAACCAACTTCAAACTGCAGTTTCGACTTGCCAACTTCAATACTGCAACTCATCCAACAACTCCAACCATGCAAATTTGTCCTTGTAGCTTCTTTGGAAACCCTACTTGAACCTCCTCCTTAGACCTTCCTAGAGAAATATATCTCTCCCAAGGTCAATGAGGTCAATATAATGTTTACTCAATTCCAACTACAAAATTATGCACTTAGTCTATCTGCAACTTAGACCTACGATTTTGGCTTCCTTCTACAACACTAAAAACCCTATGTTTTTGCATATGTGAGAGAGATAGAGCCCATAAATAAGATAGTTCATCCATATTCCTTCTCCAATACCTTCACTCTTCTTTTATGCTCCTCCCATCTTCATATCAAAATCTTTCTTGTGATATTGAACTTGTGGAATGAGTGATTCAAGTGAGGTTGAACTGCTCCTTTACATAGCCTTCTAAAGGGGTCAAATTCCCTCCTTTAGGTCAACTTGGTGTTTCCAAGGCTGACTTGTACTTGGAGCTTCTAGGACTTTATATAGTAAAAAATTCTTTTTACAAATATATTTGTGCTCAAAAGGGTCTTATAAACATGATGTTGACTCCTTTAACTCATGATAATAAATCCTAAGAACTAAAAAACCCTAGAAGCACGAAGACTATTCTTTTACCTAGAAGACCATCAATAGTGAGCATGAAACCCATGCTTTAACAACTTTTCCTTTTCTTTTATTATTTGTTACATAGGATACATATTGAAATGAGTACAAAAATTATGAAGACCAAAACTAGTTACACTTTCAACACCCCCTCTTAACTAGGGAGGTAATCATAATTGTACAACCAATACAACATCATATCTCAAAAAAAATAGTTCTCATAAGAAGATTCAGATTAATATGCCACACTATAAGAATCATTATTATGACCAACATTGTCTCTTATACATAACTATACAATCTCTTCTTTAATTAAGAGCATTCTGTTGGGAGGCTTTATGTGTGATACCACACTACTTCTATAAGGAACATACCCCATTTGAATGTCCACAAGGTATTCCCTTTTAGGAATATTCTTACCTTGGATCTCCAATCCCGAGTCCTCAAAGAATATCGACACTCTTCGACTACTCTTCTCTTGAATTATTATCTCATCCTCAAAAGAGTGTCGATACCTTTCCTTTCTTGAATGCTACATCCTTAAGGAAACCATAGATTCTTATCCAATCCTTCACCATTATTTCTTCACCACCTGAGGAAGAGAATGCACATGTGATGTCCAACATTACTCCCTCTCAACCAAAGAGGTCATCCATATTCTCCATTAATATTGAGAATATAACCTTGCTCCTATATAAGGAGACTTCTTTTCTTCCTCTAAAACCTGAGGAAATTCATGACTTCCTTTTAATAATGGAAGTAAACACGACAAGCTTTAAAAATTTTCTTCATAAGAGTATTAACTACTTGATATTCATAGCTACATGCCTCCCTTTTTCTTTTGCATCTCTTGCTTTGTTTTAAGGCATCATGGAGCCATCTCCACTCTTCAATCTTGTGACAGTTTCCAGACCAATATTCTTGTTCATCTCTTTCTTCTTTGATATGAATAAATTACATTGATCCTTTCCAAACTTCAAGTTGATCATAGCTTCTTATTGAAAGTGATATTCCTTTGGCCTCTATGTTATCTTCTCACTTTGCTACCTTTTAATCCCAATATGTCCATATCTTGACTGCAGAGTTGCCAGATACTAGTTATCAATCTCCCCTCAACATCCTTAATCCCTACAGTTCAACTTGTCTCAACTACCATCATGTATCCCTGCAATATTCTACCAAGTAGAAAAATAATATGTTAGCTATATAACCAACAATAATGAAAACCATACTTACCTCATCATGGTGACATTATCATTCCATTAACATCCTCTTGGTCCATATCCATATGAATATTCCTTCATGCATTAGAGTACACAAGGATCGAAGTTGATTATCAAGTTACAAATTTTCTTCCAGAGACTACACTGGATGTTAAAAATTATTACATATATAATAGAGAAAGTATTAAATTCTTTTATACACCCTTAAGTAAGTAAATTCCTATTCCTTTCAAACATATTATACCTAAATATATTTTATGACCAGCTTTCTTTCCACAAGATTTTATATGAATCTTATCAAATTTTTTATATCCAACATGCATTCCTACGCTTTCATCCTATCATCTAGCTATATATATCTCACAAAGAGACCGCATCCTAACCCATTGCATTCCTTCATCCCATTACTAGTATTGATTCCACATTACATGGAATTTCTACTAACTTTTTTCATAGTGATTCTTCCAAGAACCTTTCATAATTGTGGTTCTTCCATGATCATGATGATCCACCTAAGAAATATGAATTCTTCGAACATAATTTGAAATAATGTCTGCATGGTTAATGTGCAAAATGGTCTATTTATCCATATATATAGATGATCTCTACAAAGAGACTTAATCATGTAAATTATAGAAATGCTACTAAAATAAGATTCTTTCTATGATGCTATGAAAAACATACTATCCTAAAAGAAAGATTATTCTTCATAAGGAACCTGATGGTTAGTGAACCATGTTTAGAAGTAAATATCCTTCACTTCTTCCTTCTTTTCCTCCTTCTCAGGTTCTCCCATTGGAGGGATTAATTATCACCTTTTTAGCCTTATTAGTGTCTCTTTCTCACATCTAATTATATTATGGTCATATGTTGCTAGTGTAGATGGTGATTAAGGCTTTTCATACTTCGAATGCCTAATATGGTTTAAATGCAGGATAATCACAAAGATATTCCACTTTTGTTGAATATTTTTCAATTAAATCTCGGAGTCGACAACAAGGAGAGATTCTAAAAGGATTTTCCACCTCCTTAACTCCCAAAGGAATCCAAGGGATCCTCAAGATTCCCTCTAACAACTCGAAATCAAAGGTATCCAAGCAAGTGGGAGATAAAGTGCACCAAAGCTCCACTTATCTTGCAGTCAAAGGGGACACATCGCCTACTTTTAAGGATATGTTGGTAGCTACCCTTCAGGTTAAATAGGGCAGAGCAAGAGCTCATTAGGATTCGAACTTTGAAGGAAGATAATAGACTCTTAGCTCTTGTAATAGGTTTTTGAGACTTTTATGATTATGTAATGAGACTATTTTATGAAATAAGATGAGTATTCAGATTGTCCTTCACTGATTTAGTTTCAGAGGACTAGGATTGTGGGTTAAGGCCCAATCCATTAGCCTTAGTCTCTCTCTTGTGTATTCATATTTATCTTTCTGCCATTGTTACTAGTTTGCTTTATGAGTTTTAGCTAGTTTGTTTACATTTCACTTTACTATTTTTAGTTTGCTTCATTTTATCCTTGATGTAGTTAGGCTTGCATTGATCTTGGTACAATAGCATATAAAATCAGAAAGTTGTGTGTCAAAGCCTGAGGATGGTAGATCTTCACCACAGGCCCAAATTTTCTCTTTAGTTTATGATTTCTTGGAAAGAATAGATAGGTTATTTTAGTGTCATGAACATGTTGAGAATATTGAGTTAGATTTCTATTTTAATTCTTAAGTAGGTTTTATTTTCAAATTCAACTCATATTTTCCATCTTCTTCATCATAGATTTTCCAATGTCTGTTTCATGAACATGTAGTTTGCTTGCAGGTTAAAGTAGCACAGCAGAGGAGGACTTCACCAACACCCCTAGTGCTAGCGTAAATTCTTAACACAAGTGTACGAAAAGAGCTTACTTTCGCTGTGTGTGACAAACAAACCTAACAACAAAAATGGCTGCTTAACCCTTTAGATCTGCAAGGAATAGTTAGAACAAATGTTTCAAAAAAATAGATATACAAGTAAAAGAATTTAAACAGTGAAAAGAAATAGTAATTGCTCCATGCATCCAACAGAAAAGACAAGATTTAAAGAATTCTTTCATATATTATTACACCTGGCATAGGGAACAAATAAATGTTACTAGTCCCTCTCAATGGGATGGGTTCTGATCGTCCTCAACTCTTCAGTTCCAAAATTTTCTCTCTCTCAATGGTGCAGAAAACCCAAAATGTATGTTGAACTCAAGTGGGGGCTCAAGAAACAAAAGAAAATAGTATCAACAATGATAATGATGAAAGTGAGACAATGAAAAGGATCAAAGTGAAGAATGAATGTTAAAACCCTTCTATTTATAACAAAATATTGAGTTATCCTTGATAATGGAGAATAATAAAATATTATTAACCAAGATCTAGATCTAATCACTTGGAATATTTTATTATATTTTGTTGGAGAGAAAAGGTATTTAAATTAGTTAAATACCTTTATTTAGAAATAATAAACAAATAAATTATTTATTTATTATTTTAAGAATGTGGTTAAGGAATAATTAACTAATAATGATTTTTTTAATTATTCCTAGGTGATTTAGTCAAATTTAGCAAGGAATAATAACTAAATAACGATTTAATTAATTATTCCTAGAGAAAAATAAAAAAATAATGAGTTATCTAATTATTTCTCATAATTGGGTTATATATGACTAGGAACATTATTTAAACAATGGTTTAATTAATGATTCCTCGAGAAAAATCAAATAAATAAGGATTTTTTTCATTATTCCACATGGGTTTCTTGTTTAAACCAGAAATAACTTAATAAAATACGGTTTATTAAATTATTTCTTATAGTGAAGGCAATTTTACTATGGTAAAATTGGTCTTACATGGTGTACTTCGATCCATCGAATTATAAATGGTTAGATGACCAAATTTTGGTGATAACAGATTTCCCCCCAACGTGAGCATTAGGAGCTAATCGTATGATCGAAGTACATTGTACGAACACAATCAATTGGCATTGAAGGGGAGTCAGAGAGAGAGAAATACAGAGATGGAGCGAAGTGAGAGAGGAAAATGACTGAGGGGATGAGACCTACAAATGATATAAGTCTCATTTAATGTTAGGGTACCTGTTCTTAATGGGGTGGGGGAGGCATACCTATGCCCGCCGAGATGAGAAATTACAAATAATAATGGTGCGCCCAACAAAATGAAACTAAGCAATAAAGAACATGATAAATGGTACATGACATACTGACATAAAATGGGCTAGACAAAAATATAATGGATCCCACATACATAATGCGCTTGGAGAAACATGATCCAAGACTTAATACAATAATATCTGAGTATATGAGACATAATAACAGCCAAAAAATCCATGTTAAACACGAAATGGCTCTAAAATATGAATGGATAATCTGAATGATACATGCATGCTATGGATGATGCAAGTGGCTGAAGCCGAACCCATCAAATCTACAGAGCTGCGTCTGAGGCCGTAGCATAATTTGAGGTCATTTGGGCAAGTGGGGGGCTACTTGAAGGTTCACCCCCTCATGGGGTTTAAAGCATCTCACACAGACCTGGGAATCACTAATACAATCTGCTGGATCACTGGACCATCAAGTATACGAATATCAATTATGCAATAATGAGATGAGTCTAAGTGGATGAGAAACAACCAAGTCAAAAGGAAATGATGATTCCCTTTTCTTGATCCGACACACCAAACAAGAATGGAATCTGGAACCAAGGTACACCACCCTCTAGACCTGTCTTCTAGAATGAATGTGTTGATTTCGACATAAGGAGGTCCGCCATAGGTGAGGCAATGATGAATCCTAAACTAAGGCACAAGGGATCATAGTAAAGTGACTGATGGACTCACACCATGGATGATAATGGAATAGGGGATACTGAGTAGCAAATGAACGACTTCCCTTGTTAGAGAATAAAAAGCATGGATGACCTGGCAGCAACTGACTTGACTCCGAAGGGGATGGGGGACAGTATGATTGGAGGCCAAAGTGGGCGACACGAGAGGGATACAAGGAAAAAATGGATGTAAGATTATAACAGGAGGAAAAGGGACTCAGAATAGACACCATGAATGCGATGATGACTCAACTCGGATGCTCTGAACAAGGGTTACTCGAGGATGCTTCCACACATAATAGGTTCGGTGGGGAACATAAAAACATGAGAAAAAGATGGTTACTCATAACAAAAATCAACACACGTGTTGACAAGTATGAAGGCAAAGTGGTGTCCCAAGGAGAAGTAGTGCAAGTGAAGAAATCTGATTTTGAGAGGCAGAAAAGTGACTCTTCTTGGAAAAATGGCTTCCTGCTGAAGTGTCAAATTACCAAAAACAACAGGATACCCTTTATAGTGCTCAGTGAGAGCTTTCCAATGGTGTTTATGGTTCATCAAACTGAGCTATGGTTTGGTCGAAATTGGCGAAGGAATATTTAGGTCTTTTCCTTTAAAAGGGTGATTTCCCTCTAATTTAATTCATTTTCTAAGTGAGGTGTGGTGAATTTAGAGAGGAGGAGAAGGCCCTAAATCTTTCGACGATCGTAGCGGAAAAACCGACCATTGGAAATAGGATCTGTCAATTGCAAGTAGGTGGCCTACCCTAGTGGAGTAGTCATTTTTTAGCGTAAATTCTTAACACAAGTGTTTGAAAAGAGCCTACTTTAGCTGTGTGTGACAAACAACCCTAACAAAAGAAATGGTTGCTTAACCCTTTAGATCTGTAAGGAATAGTTAGAACAAATGCTACAAAAAACCAGATCTATGCACTGAAAAGAAATAACAACACCTGGCGAAGGGAAAAAATAAATGTTACTAGTCCCCCTCAATGGGATGGGCTCTTGGTTTCCTCAATGCTTCCGTTCCAGAAGTTTCTCTCTCTCAATGGTGCAGAAAACCCAAAATGTATGTTTAACTCAAGTGGGAGCTCAAGAAGTAAAAGAAAATAGTAGGAACAATGAGAATGATAAAAGCACGACAATGAAAAGGATCAAAGTGAAGTATGATTTTCACCTTCACACTGTGATAAACCCTAGAAGTGCAAGATAGATTTTTCAAGAGGTCTTGAGATTTTCCAAGGGGCTGGACACCTTCCATCCATCCGAGTACACCTTCATTCCACCTCTCCTACACTTTTCTACATCATTTTTGGCATCGGATTGCCCTCAAGTTGTTTCCTATAGCACTATAGGAAACCTGTAGTAGACCCTGTAGTAGCACCATTTAGCCTCACCTTCAGCCTAGAAACCATCATCAACCTCATCTGGACCTTCCATAACCATCAAGACACCTTCAACCATGCATCCATGAGTTCAAGACCTTCCTAAGCCACCTTAGCGCCTTCTCTTCCTTGGTGCAAAACAATGCATTTACAAGAATAATTAGGTCATGATTAGATGGATGATTAAAAGTGCGATATTTAAAGAATGAAGTAGTTAGAGTGTGTTTAGCCATTTGGCCAAGCAATGTGTTATTATATTAGTCTCCTTTCTGCAATTTCAATTCAATACTTTACTTCATTAATGTTGCCTAGTTTGCTTCTATTTCTTGCCATAACCTACATTGTAGATTGCTTTCTTTGAAGAATAGCTAGATTTATCTTATTTATTTTGAATATTCATTTGACTATTGATAAAGTGAATGGTTTTTAGTTTCTTGTAGTTATAAATTTAATTCCGAAGTGTGACAGACTTCATTCAGAAACCCTAGAAATAACACCCTTCCGTAGGACTCAGAAGAGGATGACATGAGTAGAATGCATCTGCTGTGTATATATCACTGTCACCTCCAAGTTTGTATGAACCCTGGGTTGATAAATTAAAGTAGAGTAGCCTCTAGGAGTTGCATCACTCTTGGTGCAATACCAAGTCTCACCACTTTTTGGCGACGTTGCAGGGAGGTGTCTAAGTAGATGCTTTGATTCTGTTTCAACATTATTTTCTACTTTTCTTTTACATGCAGTTTCAAAAATATTGAGGAATAGATTTTTTTTGATTTATATACCTCATAGGAGTAGGGATAATAAAGGAATTTTTTTACCAAAAACCCCCACATCCCCACACAATCACCCTTCACTCTTCTTCAATGGTTGTGAGGTTGAACACACCATAGATGAGCCTTCTTGAAAACTTTTAAGAACCTATTGGGGAAGAAGAAGAACTTGTTTCACCAGATGAAATTGCTTCACCAATCCAATCCATCGCTCATATTGGAACCCAAGGAGTCTTTACCATTAGAGAAACACATGGGGAAACTAAGATGAAGAAAATCAACCCCTCAGCCCTTCCACATTTCCATCGACTTACCTCTGAGGACCATGACACCTTCATGTTTGAATTTTTTGTTGTCTTTAGGACCTATGACTATGCCTCAGATGATCAGAAGCTAAATATATTCCCATCTACCCTCAAGGATGCAACCTTATGTTGGATCATGGGTCTGCTTGGGGACAACATCACTACTTGTGCATAGATGCAAGAGGCCTTCAACAAAAAGTACATGGACTACTGTAGGTCCAAGGAAACTAAAGAAGGAATGTTTAGGATGACTCTAGGGCTTGATGAATCCCTAGAAGATTATGAGGAAAGATTCTAGTTAAATTACAAAAGAGCCAATTACACCCTTTATCCGGGATCACTTAAACTTGTACTTCTCCGAGGGATCAAGGAGGAGGTGATAGAAACCCTCAATATGTGTTAGAAAATTAAATATTATAGAGCAATGAAACACATAAAATATGCGGAAAACACAAGCACACAAAACACATAAAACCAGAGAGACACAGATATATGTGGTTCAGCCAGTTTGGGCTACGTCCACCCTGAATAGCCAGTGCTTCCTTTCTATTATCCAGCAAAATGAAGAGACACAACCTACAACAGATCTGCTGTAATATCCTTTTTTTCTCTCTCACAGTCTCCCTATCTGTTTTTCGCTTCGAGAATACACATACAATCCACAGCCGTAATACAATACCCTCATAAAAGCGAGGGGTTGCTTTCTAGGGGAAAAAACCCTAAACTAAACATAACTTCTACTGTCAGATCATCCGCCTAATGAATGGCCCAGATTGATTAGAAATTACTATAATTTTACGAGGCAATTTTACATCTATTCTTAGCTTCGGGGGCACTGCCCCCGAAACCCCCCACCAGGAAAGGGCTCCATAAAGTCGTAGCTGCCCCCCTTGGACCCCCCAGGAAATGTTTAATTATGGGCGGTGTTTCCGCCCCATTAAGGTACAGGGGTCCAATGCTGTGATACAAAATAAACAAGATAATCAGGCTCCACACCCAACAATATCCCACTTGGAGACTGATTGTAGCAACTGCACCGCTGCTTCATTTGCTGGATAATGGCTCCTCTTTGGACCTGGATGTTTCTCATCTTCATCGTCATCCTTGAAGACCAATTGAAACTGAGCATACTCTCAGTTTCTCCTTGGTTACAAATTTTGTTAGCATATCTGCAGGATTCTGGCTAGTGTGTATCTTTTCTAGCTTCAACTGTCCATCTTCCAATACTGACCGTATGAAATGGTACTTGAGCTGTATGTGTTTAGTCCTGGAATGAAATGTTGAGTTCTTTGCAAGATGAATAGCACTTTGGCTATCACTGTATAGTGTGCCCATATCATGCTTCTTACCCAATTCATCCATAAACCTTTGTAACCAAATCATTTCTTTACTAGCCTCTGTAGCAGCAACATACTCTGCTTCTGTTGTTGAAAGTGCAACAACACTTTGGATTTTTTGAAACCCAACTGACAGTTGTTCTACCTACAGTAAATACATATCATGTAGTGCTTCTCCTGTTATCTCTGTCACCTACCATATCTGCATCAACATATCCCTATAGAGCAATGTTTGAACCACCAAAGCATAATGCTTGATTTGTGGTACCTCTCAAATATCTAAGAATCCATTTCACTACCATCCAATGTTCTTTTCCTGGATTGTTCATGTACCTGCTTACAAATCCCATTGCATGTGCAATATCAGGCTTTGTGTAGACCATTGCATACATTAAGCTTCCAACTGCTGATGCATATGGAACTTTAGACATATAATCCATTTCTTCTTGGGTCTTGGGGCACATCTCCTTACTAAGTTTGAAATGGCTAGCAAAAGGTGTACTAACAGGTTTTGCATTCTGCATATTAAATCTTTTCAACACCTTTTGTATGTACTAATTCTGAGACAGTGTTAATTTGCGATTTTTCTTGTCTCTAATTATTCTCATACCAAGGATTTGTTTTGCAGCTCCCAAATCCTTCATTGCAAATGAATTTTCCAATTTTCTTTTGAGCACACTTATTTCCTGCATGTTAGACCCTGCAACAAGCATGCCATCTACATACAATAACAATATAATATAGCTGCCATCATTTTTCTTTTTCAGATAAACACAATGATCAGAGTGACATCTAATATAACCTTGTTCAGACATAGACTTGTCAAATTTTAGATACCACTGCCTTGGAGCTTGTTTTAAGCCATACAAGCTCTTCTTTAGCCTGCACACTAATTTTTCTTTCCCTTTGACCTCATATCCTTCTGGTTTCTCCATATAGATCTCTTCCTCCAAATCTCCATGGAGAAATGTTGTCTTTACATATAACTGTTCAAGATGTAAATCTTCCGCTGCTACAAGACTTAAAATAGCTCTGATTGAAGCCATCTTAACAACAGGAGAAAATATTTCATCAAAGTCAATACCTTTATTTTGTGCAAACCCCTTCACCACAAGTCTAGCTTTGTACCTTTGTTTTCCTCCATCTTCTTCCTTCAGCCTGTAAACCCATTTTACCTGTAGGCAACATGACTAAGTCCCAAGTCTGGTTATGCATTAAGGAGTCCATCTCTTCTTCCATGGCTAGCTCCCACTTCTTCTTGCTTTCAACCTGCATTACTTCTTCATAACATTCGAGTTCACCAGAATCAGTCAACAATAAATAATATAATGAAGGAGAGTATCGTTCAGGGGGTCTACTTATCCTGGTAGATCTTCTAACACCACTTTCAGGTGTTTGAGGTGCCTGTTGCTGTTGTGGTGGTTGATGTTGTTGTAGCTGTTGATTATTATTATTTTTAGGCACCTTTACTTTTTCTGTGATCTCATCAAGAACTGTGTATTCTTTGTTTTCTTTTTCCTGTTTCTTTTCCTGCAACTGATTCTTATACAAGACCTTTTCATTGAATATTACATCTCTGCTCCTAATGATTTTGTGATTTTCATAATCATATAAGCGATAACCAATATCATTAACACCATATCCAATAAAGGTAAATTTCTTTGATTTTGCCTCAAGCTTTGTTTTGTTTTCTTTATTAATATGGACAAAGGCCTCACAGCCAAAAGGCTTTAAAAAGGAGTAGTTTACCTTTTTACTTGTCCATGCTTCCTCTGGAATACCACCATCCAAGGAACTTGAAGGCCCTTTATTTATTAGATAAACAACAATATCAACAACATCTACCCAAAATTGTAAAGGAAATCCTGCATGCAATCTCATGCACCTTGCACGCTCCATGATTGTTCTATTCATTCTTTCTGACGCACCATTTTCTTGTGGTGTTCTTGGAACTGTCTTCTCTCTGCGAATTCCATGCTTTGAACAATACCTATCAAACTATTTGCTGCAATATTCACCTCCATTGTCTGATCTGAGACACTTCAACTTCTTTCTTGTCTCAATCTCAACCAAAGCTTTCCATTTCTTGAAAATATCAAATACATCAGATTTATTATGAATACAATAAATCCATGTTTTTCTAGTTGCATCATCAATAAAAGTAACATAATAACGAGAGCCACCAAGAGATGATACCTGAGCAGGTCCCCATACATTTGTATGCACAAACTCTAATTTTTCGCTCTTCTTTTCTTTACCAACTCTGAGAAATCTGACTCTCTTCTGTTTTCTGTAAATGCAGTCCTCACATAAATCCAAATCAGCCTTCTTCAAACTTGGCAACAAATTTCTTGAGTGAATAATATTCATCCCCTTCTCACTCATGTGTCTGAGCCTATGATGCCATAATGTTGCATCTACTCCTTTGGAAGTTAAAGCATTAACAAAATTAGAAATACCATTGCATAAATACAATGTACCAACCTTTTCACCTTTTGCTATTACTAGGGCTCCTTTGGTGACCTTCTAAGTTTTATCTGTGAAAGTTGTCACACAACCTTCACTGCCTAAATGCCCTGTTGAAATCAGATTTTTCTTTAGATATGGAACATGCCTTACCTCCTTTAATAGCCATTGGTTTCCATTTTGCTATTTTACAAGAACCTTACCCATTCCAACAACTTTACAGGGTTTATCATCACCCAAACGGACTTGTCCAAAATCTCCTTGAACATAGTCATGAAAATATTTCTTATCAGGTGTGGCATGGAATGAGGCCCCTGAATCTACAACCCAAGAATCAGTAACATTTTCAAAAGAAAGAATCAAAGCATCTTGTAACACATCACCTGTCCCATTTGCTTCATGATTGTTTTCTTGCTGTGCATCTCCTTCTTTTCCCTTCTGAGATCTACAGTCTTTCTTTAGGTGTCCTTTCTTTCCGAATTTCCAACACACTATCCCTGATCTTGACTTGGATCTGCCTTTCCTTGATTTACTGCGATATCTTGAGCTCTTTCCTCTTTCCATTTTTCTTCCCCTAGACTCTGCACTCAAAGCATTACCCGATGTCTCACCAGAGCTTTTCCGTTGCATTTCCTCGCTAAGGATAGCACCGACAACATCATCAAACTTTAAAGTACTAGATCCAGAGACAGAGTTACTAATGGCCATAACTAAACCATTCCAGCTTTCTGGCAATGAGCACAGAAATAAAAGAGCCCTAAATTCATCATCAAAGTTTACCCCTACAGAACTTAACTGTCTGGTAATTGTATTAAAATCATTTAAATGGTCTGCAACAGATCCACCTTTTGACATCTTCATATTAAATAAATGTTTCATAAGAAATACCTTATTTGAGGCCGAGGGTTTTTCATATAGTTTCACCAACACCTTAATCAAACCCTCTTTTATTATTTCCTTCGAAATATTGAAGGCTACCGACACTGCGAGGCACAACCGTACTGTTTCGTGTGCCTTTCTATCAAGAATATCCCATTCTGTGTCTGTCATAGTCGTTGGATTCTTTATTTTTCCTCTCAATGATAGGTACAGATCTTTCTGATATAGATAATCTTCCATCTGCATCTTCCACAGTGAGAATTTTTGGCCGTTAAATTTCTTGACCCTAAATTTACCATCTTCCTCCATTGCTCCCACTCGAACCAGGAACCCTTCTTTCCTGCGAGTTTATCAGCTAAATAGACCTTCGGCTTTGATACCAATTGTTAGAAAATTAAATATTACAGAGCAATGCAACACATAAAATATGTGGAAAATACAAGCACACAAAACACATAAAACCAGAGAGACACAGATATATGTGGTTCACCCAGTTTGGGCTACGTCCACCCTGAACAACCAGTCCTTCCTTTCTATTATCCAACAAAATGAAGAGACACAACCTACAACATATCCACTATAATATCCTCTGTTCTCTCTCACAGTCTCCCTATCTGTTTCTCGATCCGAGAATACACATACAATCCACAGCCGTAATACAATACCCTCATAAAAGCGAGGGGTTGCCTTCTAGGGCAAAAAGCCCTAAACTAAACATAACTTCTACCGTCAGATCATCCGCCTAATGAATGACCATTGGGACTAGAATTACCATAACTTTGTTATAATTACATCATTTTAGCTTTTGTGGGGCACTGGCCATGAATCACACAGCCAGGAATTCATAAACAACACCCTCTGACACTTCTATTAACACACCAAATTCACCTTGTATCGAAATAAGGTAAAACTCAAGGCTACATCAAACCACACTCAGCCTCGTAGCTAGCCCTACGAGGACAGGAGAGGGCTCTCTCCGGGTCTATCTCGGAAAAAAGTCTTCAAAGGGGCTGAGATGACTTATAACGAATGTTGATTTTAGGCTAGTAAAGAGATAGGAAAGTTTGTTTTAATTTTTTGGGTTTTTTGTTGAAAAAATGGGAAAAACAATTTTGGGTCCGGGGATAAGGCCAGATTTTTGCAGAATTCGAGTTGGGGCGAGGTAGGAAATAGTCTTGATGCTTTTGATCAGGTGTATGGATGGATCAGAATGAAAAAGGAGCTGAAGAGGGCAAGGGAAAACATGGATCCTCTCCAAACTGGCGAAAACATGTAAAACTAAATAAATTCAAAGGCAGAGCACTGTAAACAATGGATTCAACCTCATCTACTCATTCATTTAGTTTCAGAAGCATAAGAAGGGAATAGAATACATTAAACATGAAAGAACTTACAATAAAATGAGAGAAAACACCATCAAGAACTGAAAGCCACAAGAATCCCAACAGGTGCTGCAAAACCTCTGATCTTTCCTTAGCCAAAATATGAAAAATATGTACAATAGTGTGCCAAGATCTTCCCAAGAGTCCAACCTATCCAACCTCTGAAAATGATTAAGAAATTACATCATATAGACCATCCTAACCCCTTCCCACACCTCTAGGGGTCGAATTCCTCCTTCTAGGAGTAGTTCCAACTAATTCTAAACAAAGAGCTAGAATATAGGCATCCAAACAACTTGCCTCTAAAAGGGAGGAAACTGATTCTTACATTTGATTTTTACTTTTTTAGGAGTGAATCATCTAGAATAGGTAAAAGTGAGTCCAAGTTACATGCCAACCATAAAATTACATCAAGACAACTCAAAAATTACATCCACAAGAAAAACTGGTCCAACTGGCCGAAATCCTGAGCTGGAAGGTGAAAAATTGACCAAAAATCTATATGCGTAGCGCGCTTGAGCCATATGCGTAGCGCGTCTTTCAGCCTGCTTTTGGGGCACTTTCCGGCATCCAAATTGAGCTCATGATAGCTCGTTGGAAAGCCCTGGATGTTGGCTATCCAACCCAAGTGGAAGTTCCCAATTTGGAGCTCATTTGCCCCTCCAAAACTTCATTCTCCCAGAAGTACTTCCTGCTGGTGCAAAAGGTGGCAGAAAGGTGGTTTTCATGGTGTTTTTGGGCCTTTTGATCATCCAGAACTTGGTGAAATGCTTTGGCCATACTGGAGCATGCATAAATTACCATGAAAAACCCAAAAATATAAATTTTTCCTCCAGCAAGTGTCTCAATCATAAGCGAGCCCGTCGACGCGCTACTCGTATGGCTGAAAAATCTGTTTTGAGACCAAAATATTTCAAAATGACAAAAACTTCTCCGAATTTGCTCAAATTCGGAGCGAAGACCCTCCATCATGTATCATGCCCAGACAATGAAGCCTCAGCCAAAATCCGGAGTGGATCAGGCCTTTTCCGCCATTTTAGTTCTCTGCTCAACCTCCTCTTCAGAATCTTCATTTTTGCCTTGTAAACGTGATTACGGGCCCAATAATGATTTTTCATATGACGGAACATGTCTTTGTTTCTATCCTGATCCTGTGAATGTACCTGCGCTGATGTAGAAGGCGAGACCCCTTCCACCCTTGGTGGAGATAATACTCGCGCTGCTGATGAAGTCAACGAGACCCTTTCCACCCCTGGTGGAGATAGTACTCGTCGTGTAGCTGCAAATAAGGTCTTGTGGCCTCGCTGGTATGTCACATACAACGGAGCACTGATATGCTCGACCTCAGGGATGTCCGGCTGATGTGAAGGCTCTCCCTCATCATAAACTACCTCGGGAGGCGGCTGTGGCGCTGTGAAGAAGTCACGGGAGATGAAATCCTCCCAAGTAATGCCCTGCTGTGGAATCACTGTCATACTCCTGCTCATAATCTGAGTCCGTCTCTGACATGGCTTTGAAAACAAGATGTCTACAATATATATGCTGATATAGGTGTAGTGAAGACAAAAGTTCAGTGTATGCTCAAAACCCAAATATGTCACATATGTATGAAAGTATCATAGGAAAATCACAGTGGTAATGGCTCTGCCAAATGGGTTTGCATGAAAAGTAGTTACTGCTTTGATTATAAAAGGTTTTGACAAATGAGTAGAAAAGATTGTAGTGTAGGGTACAACCTTTGCAATGGTAGTTAATATTTTTCAAGGGAGAAGTGGATACGGGACTCTTTTCGTCAATGGAGAATGAGAAACAGTGTGACAATAACCATAGTGAAATAATAGCAATGACAACAGTGTTTTGACAATGTCAATGGAGGATATGGACAAGTGAAAATGAGACTATGTGAAAACATGAATAATGAGCAGTGCTAAAATGATGATGGCAATCATAGTGACAGCAGTGATGTAATGGCAAAGAAAGGGCGTGAGGATGATGTAAATAATGAGCAGGGACACCACAGACAATATAGGCATGAGCATATATATCAACCACACAAGTTTGCAAACCCTTCACAAGACTATCAACATATCTTTCAAAACCCTAAGAAATTAATTTTCAATGAACATAGGGTTCACCTCTCTCCACATCAAACACACTAGTTTCTCCACTTTCAAAACACCACGATCATGTTCAAAAATCACTTAACAATCATGAAGAACCTACTTGCAAGCCGATTGAAGCGATTTGGCATGAAACTGGACGCAAGGGCAAAATTTTTTGGCTCTGAGACTATATGCGTAGCGCGGTTACCCAATGCGTAGCGCGCTGCATGTGCATAGCGCGCTTGTAAATTTACATAGGCTGGTGAAGCCCAATGCGTAGCGCACCTCTTGTGCGTAGCGCGCCTCCTATATGCGTAGCGCGCTACATAGTGAATTTTACAGGAGGCTTTTGGAGGCCTTCCCGGTGTCCAAATTGGGCATGTGATAGCTCTTTGGAAAGATCTTGGAGTCTACTTTCCAACCCAAGTAGAATGTTTCAATTTGGACTTCATTTTCCTTGTCAGAAATCAAATATCCAAAAACTTGTCAAAATGAGCAGAATGAGGCTGCCTCAAGGCAGAGCGCTGTTGCAGTCAACTTTTGAAGGTCTTACTCAACTCCAAATTGAGCTCATGATAGCTCATTGGAAATATATTTGTGTCTAGTTATCCTTTGACTCATCAAGCAAGTCATTTGGCCAACCATGCTAGGAGAAATCTTGATTTTCCCAAGGTCACTTCAGAGGTGCATTCAATTCTCCTGAGGCAACGGTATTTTTGACATTTATCTAAAAACATGATACCTGTGTAAAACTTGAGGGAGGTTTTTCTTCCTTGGAATGTTTTGTACAAAAACCTCTCTCCGTTTTCCAAAATACATCTTTTATTTCTCTGAAACATCATTTGAGTGAAACTTATCCCGATGTGTGAAACAAGGGATTTTGTCGAAATGAAGCGAAATGAAGGGGATAAGGGGCTTCTAAATTCTTGGGGAAATTTTGGGAAGTAGGGGGGGATGTTAGGAAGCAGGGGAAAGTGGAATATCAGGGATTGAGTGAGGGGAAGGGGTCCAAAAGGGAAAAACACAGGCCTAGCCTAGAAAATCGCCAAGTTGTGGCAAGAAACTAGGGTTTGTGGAAAAATGAGGAATTTGGGGGATCTCAGTGATGGGAAGTGTTTAATAAGGTATATTAAGGATAGGGGAAGGTGTGTGAACATCAGTATACAAGTTTTTCCGATGATTTGACCATCCAAGAGAAATTACCTCCAAAACCCTAGGAGAGGGAAATGGACCTTACCTAGGCACAACTGAAGCATGAACAAGCTGTAAAATGACCCAATGGAACTTGACATGATGATGAAAACCATCTGAATGATGGTACACTCAGCTGAATGGTGACATGGACCGACATTTGGACAACTTTGAAAAGAGTGAAAACAAACCCTAGACCTAATGCCTAGTGACCAAATTTTGCTTGAAGACTCATTTAAATGACAAAATTTGACCTTGACACCTTAAAATCACTTTGTAAGAGCATGTTTGATCACTGAAGGAAAGCTGCAAAGGCTGACACTAACACCCCCCAAGCAGTGTTTAATTACGGGCGGCGTTGCTGCCCCATTAAGGTATAGGGGTCCAACGCTGTGATACAAAATAAACAAGATAATCAGGCTCCACACCCAACAATATGTTATCAGGAGGAGATATCTACCAGTTTCCTTATGAGTACATCAAAATTGTCTTCAGGAACCATTCTAGGGCAGCTAGGGAGAAAGGCAGAGCTATCCAAAGTTTGACCAATACCCCTTCTTCTTCCACCTCCATCAAGCATGCGATTGGAAATATGTTGGAGGACTTCAAGAGTGAGATGTTGCACACCTTTTCTTTGCAAATGGAAATATGTTGGAGGAATTCAAGGGTGAGATGTTGCACACCTTTTCTTTGCAAATGGACACAATGCAGATCAAGATGAAGCAAGAGGAAGTAGAAAGAGCCTTGGCTATATTCTACCCTAGATGTACTAGAAAACACCCTCGGAGTGAATTTCCATTGGATGTCATAGAGGTTTGCTTAGTCTGTGAGGAGAATCATGCCAAAAATAAGTGTCCCTCCTTACATGGAATAGAAGTTGTATATCAAGGTGGGGAAGTAGGACCAGAGCAACTCTGTTTCATCAATCAAAGAAGGCCTCAAGGCCCTCGATCATATCAGCAAGGTATGCAAGGTGCACCTTACTCCTATTATCATAACAATCAGAGTGCACCAATGCAGTCTTGGTACACCTCCACTCCTCCATCATGGCCTACACCTCCTACTTGGCCTTACCACCCTCCATATCATCCTCAGCCAGTAAACCAACCATTTCAGCATGATGGTCCTCAACCTCCTCAGTGGATCAAACCATCACAAGGGTGGAGGCATCAACATAATCAACCACTTGATCTACTTCCTCCACCCCAACGTCAACCTTAGCTCACTAATTCTGCTCCACCTAAGATACCTCGGATGCATGCACAACCCCATCTGAATCTGAAAAATAGGTGGGAACAATAGGCTTACAATGGGGAGACATCCTATCCAGCTTATATTGTGGAGATACAGGAGATTAATCTCAGGTCAGGAAGAGTAATCCCAGACAACCATCCTCCATCTCCACCTATAGAGGTTAAGGAGGAAAAGGAAGAAAATCATACTCAGATACAACAAACTCCTTTTCCTGATTGCTTGATCCACTCTAATCAGTACACCCCAGAGGAAACTAAACTTCTGGGAGAACTAAAAAATTTGTGTGTAAAAATACCCCTTCTCTAGGCCATTAAGGATGTCCCTATTTACAATAGGCTCATCAAGGAAAAGTGATTTAAGAAACCTGAGAGAAAGAAGAAAGACACCCCCACCATCAATGTAGTAGGGTAGTTGTACGACTTAATGTTGGGAAGGGTGATCTTCCCGAAGTACCTAGACCCTGGTAGTCCAGTTGTAGATGTGCACATAGATGGCGTCATAGTACCCAATACCCTGATAGATCTCAGGGCTTCCATCAATGTATTGAATAAGGAAACTATGCTTAAACTCAACCTCCAAGGGACTTTGAGGAAAACCACAACGTTTCTGCAACTTGCAAATTGGCCTATAGTAGCTCCAGAAGGAATTGTTGAGGATGTTATAGTTTCAATTGACTCTTGGGAGTACCCTACAGATTTCTTGGTTCTCCAGCCAAAAACCAAGTTCAATGGGTATCCTCTCATTTTAGGGAGACCTTGGTTGGCCACTCCCGATGCTTATATCAGATTTCGAGCTGGAAATATGACTATTAAGAATGGGTACATGTCTAAACAGTTGGTATTATATCCTCCAACCCAGCCTTCCATTGACCTTGGTCTACCTTTATGGTTGGAGGATAAAGAAGAAGAAGAAGATGAAGTATACAACACTACACCCTACCCCATCTGTACCATAGATATTGTTCTTAGAGGAGGGCAACTTGATGAAGATGAATTCATCAATCAAATCATTCAGAACTAGTCCCCCACTAACATTCCACTTGAAAATATAGTCAAAGAGTCTGAAATCCACCCTTGGATGGAACTACACTCAATTGATTCAACCTCTGAAACCACCAAGGCTGTGGAATTTGGCTCATCAAAATCTTTGAAAAATTAACTCAAACCTCTCAGATAGATAAGAAGAGCAACTATGCTCGATTTTGAAAAAAAAACTAGATGCACTTGCTTGGGACTACAAGGACATGAAAGGGGTGCATCCCTTGGTGTGCAAACATCATATTTACATTAAAGAAGGGTGCAATCCTATGCGCCAACCTTGAAGAAGGATGAATCCATCTCTAAAGGACACAGTGAAGGAAGAACTGCATAAATTATTGTATGTAAGTTTCATCTATCCGATGTTAGATAGTGAGTGGGTATCTCCTCTTGTCTTAGTCCCGAAGAAGAATGGAAAATGGAAAAATTTGTGTTGATTAACAAGAACTCAACAAAGCCACCAAGAAGGGCCATTTCCCTTTTCCTGTTTTAGATCAAGTTATGGATGGCCTTGCAGGGAAAAAGTTCTTTTCTTTCTTAGATGGGTTCAGTGGGCATAACCAGATCCAAATTAGCCCTGAATACCTGGACAAGACTACTTTCACATTTCCTTGGGGAACCTTCACTTACAGAGTCCTACCCTTTGGGTTGTGGAATGCCCTAACTACTTTCCAAAGAGCTATCTTGATCATTCTCTCTGAGCTAGTCCATGATTCGGTCGAAATATACATGGATGATTTCACACCTTATGGGGATGACTTCAAAGAAGCTCTCTCCAATTTGGGAATAGTGCTGAGAAGGTGCATTGAGATGCATCTCTCCCTGAGCCTAAAAAAGTGTGAATTATTAAAAAGAGAAGGAATAGTATTTGTCCACTCAATATCAAAAGCAGGAATATAGGTGGACCCAAACAAAATCACCATCATCAAGAGAGTGTCTGCTCCTCAAAAGTAGAGAGATGTCAGAAGTTTCTTCGCTTTATCTGGTTACTACAGAAGGTTCATTGAAGACTTCAACAAATTGGCTTCACCATTATTTGGTTTTTTGGACAAAGACTCTGAGTTTTCCTGGTCCATTCTTTGTCAAGAATATTTTGAGCTCATTAAGGAAAAGTTGACTACTGCCCCCATTCTTCTAGGTCCAAATTAGGCTCTGCCCTTCCACATCCACACAGATGCATCAGAAAAAGTTGTGGGGGAAGCCTTGGGACATTTAGAAGACAAATTAAATTATGCAATATATTTCATTAGTAAGAACTTTTCCAAGTGTGAACTCAATTATACTGTCACATAAAATGAAATGTTAGCCACTGTCCATGCTTTAAAAAAATTTAGACATTATATCACTGGTTATCAAACATTTGTGCAAACTAACCATGTAGCCATAAAATATTTAATGAATAAACATGATGTTAATGCTAGAATAATTTGATGGTTGTTGTTATTACAACAGTTTGACCTAATCATTGTTGATAAACCTGAGAAGGAGACTGTTGTTACAGATTTTTTATCCAGGTTAGCTCTACCTGCAGATGAGGAAGGAATGGTGGATGACCAGCTTTCGGATGAACACCTATTTTCTATCTCAACACTCTCTTTGTGGTTTTCTAACACAACTAACTACTTGGTTGTTGATAAGTTCCTTCCAAACCTCTCATCTAGGGAGAAAAGAAAGATCATCAGAAAAAGTGCCCCTTTCACATGGATTGGTGGAAATCTCTTCAAGCTAGGCCCTGACCAAATTCTTAGGAGATGTGTGAGAGAGGAAGAAGTTTTTTACATCCTCTCTGGATGTCATGATAGCCCTTTTGGAGGCCACTTTGATACAAAAAGAGAAACCTTCAAAGCTTTGTAGGTAGGTTAATATTGGCCTACCCTTCACCAAGATTCTAGAAGACACACTAGTAGGTGTGACAAGTGCCAAAGGATGGGGAAACCTACATAGAGGGATGAGATGCCTTTGCACCCTTAGGTGGCTGTAGAGCCATTTGAAAAATGGGGCATGGAATTCATTGGACCCATTGATCCACCATTCGGGAAAAAAACATATATCATAGTCTGCACTGACCACCTGACAAAGTGGTCTGAAAAAAAGGCTGTAAAGGTAGCAACTAAGGAGAAGGTAGTACAATTTATAAGAGATAATGTGTTCTACAAGTTTGAATACCCTAGAGAGGTAATCACTAATCAGGGGGCTTAATTCACATCTCATCTCATTGAAAATATTTTGAGGAGGCACAAGATAAAGCATAAGACTTCCACTGCCTACCATCCTCAAGCAAATGGCTAAGTGGAAGTGACCAATAGAGCCTTGGAGAATATCCTCACCAAGGTTGTGAGAAGTAGCAGAAAATATTGGGTGGATAAATAGGTAGAAGCCACTTGGGCCTACAATACCACTTAGAAGGAAACAACAGGGTTCACTCCTTATGACTTGGTCTAAGGGAAGAAATCTCTACTTTCAATTGAGTTTGAGTTCAACACCTTGAGGATGACAGCTGAGTTAGACTTGGATATCAAAAAGGCCCAACATTTAAGGTTTTTGTAATTAAATGGCTTGGATGAGTTCAGGATGTAGGCACTCCTTCATACAGAAGTGATTCAACTGCAAAGGAAGGTCTAGCATGACAAGCATATTAAGGAGAAGACCTTTCGAGAAGGAGATTGGGCACTACTGTATGACTCAAGGTTCAAGGATTTCAAAGGAAAATTAATGAAAATATGGTTGGGACCTTACAAAGTGGAAAAATGCTATGATAATAGCGTTGTTTAGATTAGGACAATAGATGAGGAGAGGATTCCCTTGCTTGTCAATGGTTACAGGCTCAAAGTGTACAAAAAGCCCCTATCTAGGGTTGATTTTATAAATTCGATAAATAGGGAGGTGTATGTCATTGGAAACTCCATAGTGTCCAGCACCTCCCCCTCCTAGAAAAAAGAAAAAGAAAAAATAAAGAGGCATGGGTGAAAGCCTCTTTGAGGCACCCAAGGCCAACTCCAGGGTTGAAAACCTCCATGAGGCAATCATGGAGAAAAAATAAAAAAAAACAAAGACTAAAATATCCTTGGGTGAAAACCTCCTTGAGGTGCCCAACGAAGGCTTGTGGGTTGAAAACCTCTATGGAGGCAACCCATCTACCTTAAAAAAAAAAGAGAAAAAAAGAGAAAAGAAAAAAAAGAAAAAAGAGAAAATGATACCTATGCATGCACTTGTTTTTTTTATGCAGGTTGTTGATCAAAGGAGTTTTCAGATCCAGGGGAGTAGTTTCTTTCTCTCTTCTCTCTTCTCTTCTTACACACTCCATGGAAAACTCTAGCATGCACCCATTCACTCATTTCACCTTTCAAGTAGGTAGAAAAATCCATTTTTACTCCCCACTTTAATTGCTACAGGAAAGTCCTAGCAGCTACAAGATTCCTGTAGCACTATAGGAAATCCTGTAAATACTACATGAAACTTATTTACAAGGAAAGTATCTCTCTCAAAGTTTTCTAAACTTAAAAAAGAGCATGATAATTTATTTTTTTCCTATACCTACTACTCCTAACCCTCACTTCAATCCATGCACAAGGATTCAATCTCTGAACCCTATGTTGTGCCACTAGTAGCTAGATCATGTATCCCTTGGCATGAGATATATCCCTTTACCTCTCCATCACTCCAATCATTCCATCAATCCATCCCTAACCTCCATAAACCATTTCCATTCATATCCAAGCAATCTGAAGCCCCAAGAAGCAGAGAGAAGACTACTACAGGAAGTTGAAAAGTTTCCTGTAGCAATTTTGTATATGGCACATCAAGATCAAAATCTGAGGATAAGATGATGAAAATGGCTTCCATGGACCATCAGCAGAATCTGAGAGAATAAACACACTAGCCAAGGCACTTGATGATCTCCATGCAACACCTGCAAGAAGAAAAAAACAAATAAAAATTTTAAGCAACTCACTCAGAAACAAGCTTCTCACTCAGAAAATAAAAGATAAAAAATGAAAACACAGCAAGAGAAAGATAGTCATGGTTGTCACCAAACTCCAACTCCCTGCACTAGATCATGTCTGCAACACACCAGAAACAAATAGTCTCAGGTATGGCCCTTCACCTCTTGCTATGCACTCATATTTATAAAAATGATTTAATGTCAATATTTAGAGACTAAAAAGGAAAAAAAGTGGGCAATTAACTTGGCCACCCTCCTAAAGTTAAAGTGGCTGAAAATTTGAGTGTAAATGCCACCTGGGAAAGTCAAATCATTCAAGGGAGAGTTAACAAGGACAAGGAGGTGATTCCTAGGTAGGGGCAATGATTAACTAGAGTGGGACCAATGGTCGCAAAAAGGAAAACTCGTGCAGAGTCCAAGTCAGCACTCTGCTCCAAATTCGGTTAAGAGGCCATAAAGGTAAATCTGGATCATTATTCCCACTCTTTTTAGAATTTCGAGAGTAGTAGGATCAAGGGAAGTTATAGGATTTGTTATGGATCACACTAGTATCATTTTATTTTACAAATATTTGAAAAAATAAAAAAATAAAATGTGGGAAAATATGTTAAAGTATGGAACTCTTATACTTTAACATAATTTTTTTTTTTGATGTTCATTAAAGTTTAAGTTTAAATATTTAAACTTTATAATGTGGGTCCGCATTAAAGGTTAAATAATGATTGGTTTGTTGGGTGGAAAGCACTGAACGTTAAAATCTCTATCAAAAAGCCCAACCCACGGGCACAACTAGCGTGATAGATATCATAGGGAGTGCCTCCGCAGTTGACTGGGTTGACTGCGGGGACAACAGAGATCAACGACGGAGATCTAATGCAGGGGGACCAGCCATGTTTTTCCTCTGTACTCCGAGAGCCCCCGCAGTGACGTAGGATGCTGAGTTGGTCCCAACTGTCTTCCACGTCAAGAAGAATTAACGGTTGCTGACGCGTCTTGTCAGCATTCAATTCAAAACCCGCGCCACCTAATTAAAGGATTTTTGGTCTATTTTTCAAATTTTCTTGTGAATTGCTGCGCTGCATCTTGTTTGAACTCTCCGCCGCCTTCAAAATCCGACCACCCTGTGAACTTTCCACGTAAGCTTTTAACCATGGCTAAAAGGTCATCCCTATCAGGTTCCACCAGCCATATCCCTCTCATGGATACTGAGAGGGATATCCAAGATACCCTCTATTAAGTAATTCATCACCCCTTTTACCAACAATTTGTCTTGAATGCTAATGCCTCTCCTGTATAATCTACCATGATCAAGTTCGGAGTCTTGTTTTCATGCATCCCTAAAACTCACCTTTTCCCTGAATTCATTTACTAGCTAGTATCGGTTATGTATCCAGGGAAATGCTTTGTCAAGAATTCCCAAGGAGAAAATGTTTTGCAGGTGTCTACTCTATTAATCCGCCAAGCCCTATGCTATCTTGAGTCTGAGTCCTGCATTCAATTTTCTGAAAATTCACTGGTTCAATATTATGACAATCTTGCAGGGGAAGAATTCAATCAGTTCATGTTTCATTTGAAACCTGACATGAAGCAGTTTTAGCCAGATTGCAAGCAATTTGATATGGGAGTTTCTGATGCTGAAACTTGTCCGATTTTGAGTCATATTGCAAAAATTTTGGGTAAGGACGATGATAATGCAATGGACAAATCAGTTCTAGGAATGTTTTCCATGATGATGAAGCCAGGAATTGTGTTGGATATTCCATCTTATTGGCAGGAAGCAATCAACTCACAGTTGATGAGCCTCTCATTAACAGGTGATGAAGATCCTCAAACAAAAATTATTCAATTAAATACTGAGTTGCAGATGGCTGAAAGAGATAGAAAGAAGGCTCAAACAGATCTAGAGACTGCAACAAAATTGATGAAGGTCATGGAAAATGAAGCAGATAAATACAGAATGGATTTTCGAAATGACGAAGCTGAGATTAAGAATCTCAAAGAAATAATGAAAGGTAATTTGTCATTAATACAAGCTAAAGATATCATTTGGACTGATATCATTTCAGAAATGAATTCCAATTGGTGCTTCCTAATGATAATTGCAAAAGAAAAAAGTCTTATTGTAGAATGTGAAGAACCAATTATGTCTGATAAGTTAAAAGGGATTAACAGAGCCATTTGGGCCAGAAGATTTATTGATTTTATCAATTCCAAATCAGATCAGGATTTAGAGGAAAATGATATGCAGGATATAATGTTATATGCAGTGGAAATTAATAAAATGATTATCAAGAATGATCTCAGAAAGGTTGCATAAAAGAAACCAATGGAAATCAAAGAAGCAGTAAGTCAATTTCACAAATCTTTTGATAAAATGACAAGGGTAGGCCTTGGTATAGCATAATTTTTCACTCTCATGTGAATAATGATTGTCTCTTTGGCCCTAGGCACCCTTTCCTTCCAAACTTGAACAAATTCATTAAAAACAATTTTAAAATCCCCATACGTGATTATGCCTAGACTTTTCCGCGTATATATGCGAGTCCGTTTGTACTTTTCCGCGTATGCCATTTAAATCACTAAAAAAATATATAAATTCCTTATTTTCGTGGCAGGCTGATGGTTATTCCCATAATTCAAGCACCCCAGCCTATGGCCCAACTGTTTCCAACTGCTGAAACTACTTTGAGGGAGTATAAAAGCCCCTCATGTGTATGGCCTAAGGGGGAGAGAAAATTTATAGATATTATACTTTGTTGGATCCCTATTTCAAGTATGATGTTCCCGTGCCTCCTACACTTCCCAAGTATATTCAGGAAACCCTTGTTTCCTTGAAGATGATCATCATCCTATATGACATCTAGTGTGCACACATCGTGGAAGAATCCTAGTGAGGTGAGGGCTAAACGGATCCAGAGGACAGTCTACTCGAAGGCTGTGGAAGGATTCAGGTGATCTCTCCACTTACTATTATTGTACATGCCATTTATAATAAAGAAGAACCATCTTGTTCCTGAATATTCACGTGTCTATATATGTGTGAAGATTGTTATTTAAACATTCAGTATTGTTTATATGATATTATACATGAATTACACTGACATCTAGGAACAATATATGCTGTGCAACTAGTGTTTCGTGTTCGCTCTTTATTGATTTCCAGGTTACAAAGCATGAGGATTTGCTGGGGGTTTTAACCCTGCGGGATCTACATCAAACGTAGGAATTTCGGGTAAGTTCCGCAATTGATTAAATCTAGTTTTCAGCATAAAAGATAGGTTAAGTGAGTCCTTCTTGAATGGTATGCCCCTGATCTGTGAAGGTTGCCGACCCAAAAACCTTTAGGGAGTTATTTCCCGAAATAGAAATGGCGACTCTGCTGGGGATCACACTTTTGTGATTTCCCTTTGGGTTGTTTCATCTGTCTTGAAGGTTTCCAACAGTTTTAATCATTTTTTTCCAGTTCAGTAAATCTTTTTCCAGTCAGACTGAAGACCTGGTCTCTTGATCAGGCTTGACCTTTTTTTTTCTTATTTACCTTTTCATACACGGGTTTTCTTCTGCACAGTCATGTATATACGCTAGTTTGTGTAAAGGAAGCCGTGTATACACGAGTTTCCTTTACAACAGTCGCGTATGCACGCTAGTTGTAAAACTACTAAAGTGCGTATGTTTGGGTAAATTTTGAAATTTTTGGGTTTAAGCTTTTTTGGTCTTGTCTGCCTATGGGGACTTGTTCCTGTGATATCTTTGAAGTCTCTAGATTATGTTTAAAATGGTTTTATACTTGTTTCTCTCTTGATTTTTTGAAGACCGGATCATTTGGTGAAATCTTTGTTTATTGTGCTTGTGATTCTAGCTTGCATTAGGGGAAATTTGAGGTCTAAAATGGGCCTCCTAAGAAAAATGTACAACAAAAATAAACTTTATAACAACCAATAGGATGCAAGATGATGATGTCAACCATGGGGGATGATTTACCATTTTTTAAATAAAAGGGTAAAAATATTAAAAAATAATAAAATAATAAAACTACGTTTTCAACTCGTATTAACTTATTCTCCCACAATTTTACTCAAATCCCGAGTGGGAAAGAGCCATAGATGCAAGATAATTTTAATTTTCATCCAAAGTTATACCTATAAAGGTATATACTTCTAATGAACCTCGCTACACAAAAAATGACAAATACATAAAAAACGTGATTGTAATCACGTTTTTTTATGTATTTCTCATTTTTTGTGTAGTAGGACCCATCGAAAGTATGCAACATGGGTACTCCTTGGATGAGGAATTAAATTTCGCATCCAATGAGTACTCCCGCTCGAAATTTGAGTAAAAAATTTGGGAGATAAGTTGAAAATACGAGTTGAAAAAGTAGTTTTTTCATTTTTCCCTCTAAAATTTGATGATGTCATCAAATCTTATTTGATTTTTTCCACTATTATTTTATAATTTCCTTAGGAGGCCCATTTTAGACCTAAAAATTCCCCTAATGAGCACCAAGATCTTTTTATGAAGATTCTTGGCTGTTCTGAGTATTCGAGACAGAGAGATTTGCTTATTTGCTCTTTCCTAACTTTATGAGTTGCTTTGCATCTTGATTTTTGCCTCTTTTTGCATTTGGTTTTCTTGATTTCATTGACTAGGTCTTGTTGCAATTTTCGAAGAGTCTCTTTTGATTCTTTGGAGTCTGCGTTTGCGGCAAGTTTATGCTATTGTATTGAGTTCATTTGTTGAGTTTCTTGTCTTCCTCTTGCTCATACAAGTCCTACTACGAGAGTAGCACAGTTGGCTTAGAGCATCTTGTTGAAGTTTTGCTTGAAATTCGAAGTTGGTTTGGCTTAGTAATTTGATAGTTTCTTAGTTTTTTGAAGTCTCTTTTCTTCATAGAATTCAAAAGCCAATTTTTTTTTTGCTTTCCATTGCTTCTGTTTTGGTTTATGGTTTCTTTTCATCTTTTTGAAGCCTTGTTGAAGTCTTTATTCTTTAGTTCTTGACTTGATTAGGAAGGGAGTCTTCTTTTGATTTCATTCTGTTATATTAAGTCTGATTTTTGGTGTTTTTATACCTTGAGCTTCTGATTTGGAATTAGACTGGTGGACTACCAAAAAGTGATTGAACCTTGGTATCATTAGAGATTTCTCTTTGCTTTATTAGGTCTTGCATCTTAGAATTTACATGCCATTAGTAATTTTCATTAGGTGCACATAATCATTTTAGTCTTTTTCGTAATTTTTTGTGTGTGAGGTCTAGTTATCTGAAAGGAAAAGTAAAATATATAGTCTCGTAGAACCTCTGTAGAAATCACTCTTCATCGAAAGGCAATCAGTGCATTTGCATATAGTTTGGTTTTCATTGGTTTCTTGTTGCATCATACAAACATCATTGGTTTCACTTCCATATGCCCTTGACATAAAATAACAGCCAATTAAAATAAGCGATATAAATTAAAAACAACTAGCAATTTTTGTTTTTAGTGTCATACATCAACTAGCCAGGTTGTAGGGCCTTGGATTAGGTGAGTGGAGAGTTAACTCTCCAAGGCCGCTCAGATTTTGAAACGTAGAAGTTTATTAATGAACGAAATCCAACACTGTTAGGTGGACCGAGAAAGCTCTTCTCTAGAGAGTCAAGCGCGAGGGAAAGTGTAGGAAGAGAAGAGATATACCCCCTCTCTGATATGCTGAATCTTGACCTAAGATCGTTCCACCCAGTTGCTGATATGGATTGGTGTCCTTAGTTTCCCATCCTAGGTATCACACAAGTGACTGCGGGGGAAATACCTGTGGTACCTGAGGCAGACCTTGTATCACTTCCAGCAGTACTTCTGGAGGTTGCCCTTACGAAGCTTGGGTACTTGCACTGGCAAAGGCTATTGTTAGGAGGTCAGTGTAGCTGCCTCTGTTACCTTCGCTAGTGGATATGGGTCGTAATTACCCTAGACTGCTTTCGGGAGGTTCTATTTTTCGCTTTCTTTGGTTTTGAGTCCCATTTCAATTTAGTGGTAAACACATTAGGGGAATTGGGGGGTTCAAATGGGCTCTTCTAAGGAAATTATAAAATAATAGGAAATCAAATAAGATTTAATATTAATTATCAATTCTTAGAGGGAAATGAAAACTACTTTTCATATTAACTTATTCTCCAAAGTTCAAATTAGTTTTTGTTACTCGCTGACGAAATGACCTCATCCAAGGAGTGTTTACATAAGGCATACTTTCGATGGGTCCTACTACACGAAAAATGAGAAATACATGAAAAACGTGATTATAATCACATTTTTTTATATGTATTTCTCATTTTTTGTGTAGCTGAGTTCATCGAAAGTATGCAACATGGATACTCCTTGGATGAGGAATTAAATTCTGCATCCAACGAGTACTCCCACTTGAAATTTGAGTAAAAACTTTGGGAGATAAGTTGAAAATACAAGTTGAAAAAGTAGTTTTATTATTTTATTATTTTTTAATATTTTTACCCTTTAACTTAAAAAATGGTGAATCATCCCCCATGGTTGACATCATCATCTTGAATCCTATTGGTTCTTATAAAGTTTATTTTTTTTGTACATTTTTCTTAGGAGGCCCAATTTAGACCTCAAAATTCCCCTAATGCTTGAAGGCCGTTTGCTTGGTTGTATCTTAGGGACTTTGTAGTGAGTGCTCTTTGCTCCTAGCTTGCTTAGCTTTATATACTTTTTTGAGTCTAATAAATCTTTTAAAATGGCTGACCGATTGATTCGTCGATCGAGATGACTTCGTGGGTTGTCTCGCGCGAGTGCCGAGCCTTCTTCAAGAAGGCGTAGGAGCAATTCAGAAGGTGGTTATCACCTGGTGTTATCTGACGCGGCAAAGAGAGATCATCTATTAGGGCTCGAAGTTTCTGTAGCTGGTCTTGGTGTTGGTGTCAGTACTGAGAGGAGTAATCCACCCACCTCAAGAGTTTTGTTTCCAGAAGTAGAAGTAGAGGAAGTACCTCAATCTCCTGAATCGCTTCCATCTCCTCTTTCCTCTAATTCTCCGTTTATCATCGAGTACATTGGACCTGAGTCTGAGAGACCTGAGAGTCCTTATCCATCACATTCTCACCTTTCGATGCCCACGACTGGGAACACAGCTTCGGTTGTGAGTGCTGCAAGTATTCAGACTCCTCCTAAAGTTGAGGGAGGAGGCACTATTGCTCTATCTTCGATTGCTCCTAGTGCTACTGTGTTTGGTTCCGGTTATACCCAAGCATAGGCTTCTCAATCTGGTCCCTTTTGTCTTGGAATGTCCATTAATGGAATTCCTCTATTTTTATTTTCTACTGCTGCAACTGTATCCGCACCCATATCCTCTATGGCTAGCGGATCGACTTCTTTTCAAGGGTTCCCATTTGGAAGTGGACATATTCCTCACTCGAATCCTTCCTTAGGATCTTTTCCTTTTACTTCCCAGACACAGAATTTTAATCCATGGTCTGGAGGTCAAAGTTCTACTACCTTCACGGGGTGGAATCCTATCTTTATGGCAGTAGGAGCAGGGAATCAGTTTCTTTTTGGTCACCAAGGGAATGTTCCTGTCTCTTCATCTAGTGCTTATCAGGCTTTCTCTCCTTTTTCAAATGCTTGGAACCCTTATCAGGGGGTTTCTTCTTCATTCACTACTTTAGTGGGGGGAACTGGTCTGGTTTATAGTAACTCTATGTTGGGAGGGGGTCCTTCTCCGAATGCTGGGTCACAAGGGTTTTCCTATGGCCCAAATTTTTCTATGAACTCTTTCTGGAAACCTGGTGCCTCATCAAATCCAAGGTATTCTTGTCAGAATGTTGGAAATTCATCCTATCAAGGATGGAATTCCCAGGCTCCTCCTTGTTTACCATTTCTGGCAACGTTAAACTTATCAGATTTGTCGAAATTGACTAATGATCCAATCCAATATAGTACAGGATGGCCTCCGGTCCCCACCAAATTTCCTTCAAATATTCCAAAATTTGAAGGAAAGAATGGAGAGGATCCGACAGATCACATCACCAATTTTCATCTTTGGTGTTCATCAAACTCCCTGATCGATGATTCAATTAGGTTGAGATTATTTCAACACACCTTGACTAGAAATGCAGCTAAGTGGTATATTGAGTTAACTGGGGGCAGTTTTGCCACTTTTGGGGATCTGGCTACCATGTTTTTGAATCATTTTCAGTTGCCTGTTCGTTATGATGCCGGGACTGAACTCTTGGCTAATTTTAAGCAGGACAAGGAAACCCACATTTCTGATCATATTAAGGAATGGCGGAGAAGAAAGCGGCTCATTAAAGCCTATATTCCAAAGGAATTCCTTCTAGAATGGTTTTTGAAGTCATTGCAGCCAGATATTTCGAAGGATGTATCTCTGTCTGGGGTATTTTCCGAGGAACAGGCTATTTTTAGGGCCCAACAATTAGAACTGATTTATTCTCAGTCTGGAATCCTCAATAAAATCTTGCCTGATGCTCCTCACTCCAAATTGGATTTGTCCAAAACTAAACCTGGTCCTCATGGTGATGGGCTTATTGGGTCGATCGATAGTAGTGCAGCTAACCTGATTAACCAATTGTAGCAGTTGTCCTTACAATCTCCTTCTTCAGGTCAGGCTGTACCTTCAGTGCCAACCTCTTCTCAAGCTTTGTCGATAAATGTTGTCCAGACTTCAAACCCCAAAGGAAATAAACAATCTGAGGGGAAGAAGAAAGGACGAAATAATAATATAAAGAAGGGAAAAGATGGGAAGGGCGATGCAAATAAATCTAACGAGCATGTTGGTGAAGGACAGAAGGTTAAAAAGAAAGTGAAATTTCCATGCAAGTTATGTACTGGAGATCATCTTACTCACCTTTGTCCTAAATTCAGGATGCGCAGTGCTTGTTATCTCAACATGGATCTTCTAGTTTCCAGGCTGTGTTAACAAACCCTTTTCCCCAAGTGAAACAATTGGTTGTTGGCGCAAATCAAAATATTGGGTCTTCCTCTGGAGGTACCTAGGAAGGGGAAACCCCATCAAACATATATATGATGAGTGCCCACACAGATATCGCTACGAGATATCGTGATTATGGCACGACTGAGTCTTTGTAGGCCAAAGGTGCTCCTGATAGTACTAAACCACTTCACATTTTTAAGCCCACTGTTGAGCCCATACCTCGGATGCCAAAAGCATCTACAAAGCATACGAAAATTAATCCAAATGCCAAGGCTACTCATAACTACTCTGTTGTAGAAGATCTAGCCCAGATTCCTTGTGCTATGTCTACTCTTGAGGTGCTCCAGTCTTGTCCAGCTCAGCGAAGTGCTCTTCTTACTGCTATTGGGGTTGTTGATCTGAAAAACTCTCTTATGATTACATTTTATATGACTAATTTTAAAAAGAGACTCCCACATCATATGGCTTTCCATAATAGATCGTCGTATTGAAGATTTACTATATTTCGAATGGTCGTTGATGAGGGTGCTTCCACGTGTGTGATGTCTCTCGCATGCTAGAAAGGAATCGGATCTCCTGCAGCTGTTCCATCAGCCACTCTTCTGACTGCGTTTGATGGTCATTCTCACAGGCCGCATGGTATTGTCCCGGCTTTACCCATCTATGTTGGGGGAAAACCTATAAATATCGAGGTTGAGATAGTTGATGCAAGCTTGGACTATAACCTTCTGTTGGGGCGAAACTGGATTTATGAGATGGATGATATTGCGTCCTCCTTGTTTTGTATTGTTTGTTTCCCTCACGAAGGGAGGATTGTCATAGTTTACCAACTGGATTGTTCTCCTGTAGACTAGAATGCATCTACTGACTCAACTATCCCTTTGGTGGATAATTTCAAGCCGCCTGTTGAGAATCTCGGGGTTGGAATGTATTCTTCTCTGATGGGTACTTTCGATATTCCACCTCCTTCCATTCATATAAATGCAATTTCATCCTCCGGGGCTCCTATTCGAAGGGAGTTCTTCCGAACTCATTATTTTTCAGATCCTTCGACCTTACCTTCCCCTACTTCCACATTAGTGGAAGGTCAAGTGGGTGGAATGGAATTTCCGATGTCTACAACAGAGATTTCTTATAAATCCATCGTCGACTCTCCAGAATCCATTCCTGTTTCTCTTTCACCAAAGGAATTGGATGTCGATGTGGCCCCAGTTTGGACACTTAGTTCTTCTTCTGCCCAGGATTGCCTAGACACCACTCTTCCATCTGAAGAAGCTATCTTGGAAGTTATGACTAGTATAGATAGACCGTGGAATGATTTGCATCATCGGTCTTACTTTTTACTAGACTTGAACGAAGTTGAGTGAAGTTTTCAAATCCTCAATCTTCTGGTCCTATTCACCTAGTCCTTAACCCTTTAGCACCAGTGTTGGCAATATGATGTAATGTGTTGTCCTTGATGGAAACCTACTTGATGAGTTACCTACTTGATAAACCTACTTTATGAAGTTGTCCTTGATGGAAACCTACTTGATGAAGTAGTCCTTGATGGAAACCTACTTGATGAGTTGCCTATGATAAGCAACCTATTTGTTAAAAATGTAAGAATGATGTATCTACAGATCAGTTCAGATGTGACAAAGAAAATAATTCCAGCAAGTGCCAGAGAAATGATAAATATAATATGACACAATGTATACGCTACTTTTGTGAAGGCAACCCGCGTATGGATGCAATGTATACGCTACTTTTGTGAAGGGAACCCGCGTATACATTCTGGGTTAGCATATACGCAGTTTTTATGAAGAGAAGTTGCGTATACACATGGAAACAAACGCTCCAAGTCGCGTATGCCTTTTGCGCTCTAAAATTATGATACCAAAGGGCATTACCATGGTATTAGCCCACAATATTGAGCGTTGCATTGTCTATTTGATTCCGTCCTAGAATACCATCGGAAGTTGTGTGGTTTTGACTCATGGTATCGGTAAAAGCTATATCTATATAAGGAAAATAAGATCATAGTGCAAAGTGTGCATGTGTAAGGGTTGTTGATAAATAAATTTCTCTAAGGAATATCTACATGGATGAAATCTATTCTTAATTGATAGATCTGAATCTATGATGCACCCATGGATATAATGATGATTCAAGATCTCTAGATCTGATGATGATGAATCTCTAGTATGATCTACTGAAGAAATGAAGAAGAACTGGCGCAAATCTGTTGAAGAAAATGAAGAAATTTGGGTAAGTTTTATAGATCTGGTCTGTTCTGCAAAATTTACATTTACAGATCTATATGCTAGTTGGTCTCAGTAAAAGCGCGTATATACGCGAGTTCGCTTCATGAAAAGCACGTATGGCAGTTAGGGTTTTCTGAAGAATAGTATACATAGAAGTATATGCAGGTTGGTGTGCAGAAAAGCACGTATGTACGTGGATTCAGTGAAGAAAAGTAGCGTATGATATTTGAATTAATGATTGTTCATGGTTGAGTTTGTATCTATTCTGATGTCTGGGTATTGAATGCATAGTTCACTCTGAAGTATATCTACATGGAATGGGTTGCAGGTTATTGATAGATCTGAGTTAATAATGCACTTGTGAATAAAATGATGGATCAAGATCTCTAGACCTGAAATGAATATGTATTTTCTAGATCTGTTTACAGAAAGTTTAGATCTGTGATCTGGCGAATGTTTGTTGAAGTGAAGTGTAAAATATGAGCTATTTATCTGTTCTGAAGAATTGCGCAGCCCTGCAATGTTTGAAAATCTATACGCAGGTTCTTCGCAATGAAAGCGCGTATATACGTGAGTTAGTTTCAGCAAAAGCACGTATGGAATCTAAGGTCAGTCTTGAAATAGTTGCAGATGTATACGCAAGTTTGTTTCTGTGAAAGCGCGTATATACACGGGTTCAGTGAAGTAAAAGTGCGTATGGAATCTAGGGTTTTGTTGAAGTGTGCAGAAGGAAATCTCTGATCTATTCTGCTGTTCTACTGCTATCTGTCAATGATGCCTTCATACAGATCTGGGTTGTTTGAATACTGATTATGCTGCTAGTTGATTATGATTAAAGATCAGTTGTTGGTTGATTGGTTGATGATTCAATGAATGAATTGAATGGGTTATAAGTTTCAGTTTGATGTATGTTCTTTGAGATTAAATGTGTGGAGTGGGTCCAGTCTAAAAATCTGATGAAAAGAGGCCTATAAGGTGTGTTGTGTGGAAGCCGTTGGATCCAGTATGAAAATTGATGAAACGTGGTCCATGGTGGTGCTGAGGGTCGAAGCCTTTAGTGAGGGGGTTGTAGCTCCCTTCCAGGAGTAGCTAGTAAATGAGATCAGGGGGTTGAAGCTTCCTTCCAGGAGTGGCTGGTAAACGAGATCAGGGGGTTGAAGCTCCTTTCTAGTAGTAGCTGGAGAACGAGATAAGGTTGTAGCCTTATGCAGGTGGGTGCTTGCGTTCTGGTATGAGTTTGCGCTAGTACATGATTGTAAGCATTTTTTTTTATAATAAATATTGAAGACAGAGACAACAGCATCGGTGGTTTTCTCCCGAATTGGGTTTCCACCTTAAATCCTCGTGTTCATGTGTGTTGCTTATGTGTGATGATTTATTCTGTTCTTACTGCACATGCTTACTGCTTACTAAACATCTGATGAATGAATGATGCACTGATCTAAGTAAAGAATTATATGCATAATAAGATCTCTAGTAATACACAAGTTTTCTTAAGGATATCAGCATGTATACATGAGTTGGGTTCATTAAAGTCGCGTATGGATTTTAGTAAGGAAAAAGTAAAAGTTTTGAGTAAGCTCTAAATACTGATTCACCCCCCTCAGTTTTTTTCCCAACAATTGGTATCAGAGCAAGTCCTTTTGAAAGAGCTTGATCGCTTGAAGGAGATCTGTCATAATGAGAAGGAAGCAAAAGAAGAAGGCTACTCAAAGAAAGAAAACATGTACAACAGAAAATGAAGAAGATGAAACATGTATTGATTGTTGTTCTTGTGATTCACTTTCTTGTGCATGCAATGGTGAAGATAGTGAAAACCAAAGTGAAAGTAATGTTATGGATCTAGAAGCAGTAATTGCAAATCTTAAGATTAAAGTTGAAGATCAACAAATATTATTTAATGAGAGAGAATCTATCTACAAATATATGATCTCTAGAATGAATGGACAAATAAACAAGTATCAAAGGCTATACGATGAAGTAACCAATCATAGTGAAGGACTTGAAGCAGAAATCATCTCTCTCAAACCAGATCTCGAAACATAAAATAAGAAGAGTGAAGAACTTCTACAATCATTTGAAGAAGAAGGACTTGAAGCAGAAATCATCTCGCTCAAAGCAAATTTGGAAACATCAAATAAGAAGAATGAATAGCTTCTACAATCATTTGAAGAACAAGAAAATGGGTTGAAAGAAGAGATTCTAAAATTAAATGAACAAGTAGAAGAAGGGAGAAGGGTCGAAGAAAGTATGAAGAAGCAATGACAAAAATTGGAGGTTTAGGTAAACATTTTAAAAGGTAAATTAGAAGAAAAGGATAAATTCTTGAGGTTTCAAGATAGTACTAAGATTCTGGATAATATTCTTAGTAGTCAAAGGTCTCCCTATATTAAATTTGGCCTTGGTTTTCATGAAAATGTTAAAGGAGAATCTAGTTCACAAGACAATGCTAAAAATTCAAAGGATATCAATGCAAAACCTGAAGTGTTTAAAGAGACAGAAAGGCAACCAACAATCATGAATTCTCAAAGGAAACCATTCGCTCCTAAATATAGAAGTATCAATAATGTTGAATGCTTTATATGTCATAATTATGGACATGTTCTAGCCAAGTGCAGAATCAAATTGTTTCGGTCAAAGACAGATAGACACTACATAGAAAGACAGTCAACTCCCAGGTACTCAGGTTTCTTTAAGGGATATTGTTTTTCATGCAACAATTTTTGTCATAAAGTAGTTGATTGCAATAGAAGAAAGATTAGAAAAACATTTTATGATCCCTATGCTCCATTTTCTGGTCACATAAGATGTTATGCTTGTAACAAGTATGGGCATGTAGAAAAAGAATGCAAATTAAGTAGGATGAACAGATCTGAGAAAATGGAGAATTTCCAGCAAAGATGGAAAAAGAAGAAGTTTCAGTCAAAAACACAGGGAATGTTGACCCTATTGCAGTCATCCACTTCTAAAAGTTTACTCCTCATAATGACTGTAGGAGTGATGTAAGATACATTATAGGAATCAGTAATGTATCATCACAGGGGGAGCAATATATGGTGATTCCCATGGTTGGTTTGGTAATTCTAGTTGTGTTTATTTTTGACAGTGCATCTGATGTGACAAGAGAAGACAAGTACATGTGGTACAAATTCAGGGGGAGATGAAGTTGTGAAATTTTTCTGTATTTCACTTTCTATACGTGGGTTTCATGAACTAAAGCCGCGTATACACGCGAGTTTCGTTGGAAATAGTTGCGTATGTTTTTCTCTGATAAGAAAAATAGTGAATCAGACTCAAGATCAATTTCTGATACGCTGCTGACAGTTGTAATTTTCTTGATCTAATTTTGATGGTTTCAGTCTACTGATATGATATGGTCATACTTGACTATGAATATATAACACCGGCTCAGGGGGAGCATTAGCCTAACTACTAAAGTTGCATTGTTGGCATTGTGTTTGCTTATTCTCGTGATGTTCATGTTAGAATGATGTTGTCATGATACATAGATTTCTTATGATGATATTATGGATGAGCCTTGATCACGTTTTGCAGAAGAGTGTCTTTATTTTCACACGTGGATTTGATGCAAGTCTAATGATTCAGATATAAGGACAAAACATGCATATTTTGTTGTTGATGAACATCATGATTATATAAGACCTTGGTAATAACAGATCACATGATTGCTTGATACATATTGACTATGTTCCGGTATGATAATTATTCTTGGCAAGAATATGATGTTGCTACAAAGATCCTGATGTTGGTTACTGACGTGCTTATGCTACAATTATTGGATGACACTTGAAGACATGGATACATTGTCTTATCTTTATTCTCTGAGATATTTGATGATACAAGTCTATGGTGTTTTCTCGTGCTATATGGTGCCACTCTACTCTATTTCATAATGATTCCCACATATGTTTCTACAAAGAGGAAATGGAAAGTTCACCTTGATAAAGACAGGAGATTGAGTTGATAGATGATTTCTACAGAAAGACACTATGATGTTGGAAACATAGACCCGGTCACAGGTTGATGATCGAAAAAGCACTAGTGGTGGTGCATTATTTATGGGGCCCTGATTATTATCTTGGTTCAACAAGAAGCAAAGCTCTATTGCCTTATCTACAGCAGAAGTGGAATATGTGGCTGCCGCATCATGTTGCACACAACTCCTTTGGATGATGCAAACTTTACAAGACATTCAAATCAAATGTTCACCTCCCATACCCATTATGTGTGACAATACAAGTGCCATCAGCATCTCAAAGAATCCTTTAATGCATTCCAAGACCAAGCACATTCCTATCAAGTATCACTTCTTACGTGAGCAAGTGCTTGAAAAAAAGGTGAAATTGGAGTATGTTTCCTCCAAAGAACAAGTTGTTGATATATTTACTAAACCTCTTCCTAGGGAAGCATTCGAATATCTCAAACAAAAGATGGGAGTTGTTTCTGCTGCTCAGAAGACCAGATCTGCTTAATTCAGAAGATTAAATTGGATACACAGATTTCATAAAGGATAGTCGCGTATATATGCGAGTTTATATACAGAAAGCCGCGTATGAGTTTTTGCTGGCACAATTTTCTGGGTCAGCATTTTCAGAATAGTTGCGGTGCTGTTGGGTATCTCTGGTGATGTTCCAGTTCTTACATTTCTGTTTCATTCTCTAATATCTTTGATGAATATGCCTTGATGATTTTCTGTTGAAAGTGTTCAGGGTGAACAATCTAAGGGGGAGCACTTGTCCTGTGGAAAAGGATGCATTGTTGGCATTCTAAGTGTCTACTGTGGTTTGATCTCATGATTGAGATTCATTGGTCTTTTTTAGAAAAAGACATATCTGTAATTTGATGAAAAGGTCATGTTGAGACCTTTGATGTAAAATTGGTATATTTAGTCATGTAAGGACTTGATTAAATTTGTAAACCCACTTGGTTGGGTAGTTTAGTCAAATATGTAATTACATTTGGTTGGATCATTGATGTAAGTATGGTTCCTTGATGATAAGAATGGTCATACTTGGTTGAGTTATACAGTCATGTACTTCGTTGCAAAATATGTCTAAAGATTCAGCATGAACTCAGGGGGAGCATGGTAAATTCAGTGCACTTCAGATCTATAGAGATCATCTCTCTACAAGGGAAGAGAAACCTTGTTTTGGTTTTGATCCGCCCTTTGCCCTTGATGTCAAAGGGGGAGAGTATCATGGTGTTTGAATAATGGTTATGATTAATGTATCTATCTATTGTGGTGATCAAACACCATCGTGGTTGCCATCAAGTCCAAAGGGGGAGATTGTTGGAAATATGATGTAATGTGTTGTCCTTGATGGCAACCTACTTGAAGAAGTAGTCCTTGATGGAAACCTACTTGATGAGTTACCTACTTGATAAACCTACTTGATGAAGTTGTCCTTGATGGAAACCTACTTGATGAACCTGCTTGATGAAGTAGTCCTTGATGGAAACCTACTTGATGAGTTGCCTATGATAAGCAACCTATTTGTTAAAAATGTAAGAATGATGTATCTACATATCAGTTCAGATGTGACAAAGAAAATAATTCCAGCAAGTGCCAGAGAAATGATAAATATAATATGACACAATGTATACGCTACTTTTGTGAAGGCAACCCGCGTATGGATGCAATGTATACGCTACTTTTGTGAAGGGAACCCGCTTATACATTCAGGGTTAGCATATACGCAGTTTTTATGAAGAGAAGTTGCATATACATGAGGAAAAAAATGCTCCAAATCGCGTATGCCTTTTGCGCTCTAAAATTATGATACCAAGGCGCATTACCATGGTATTAGCCCACAGTATTGAGCGTTACATTGTCTATTTGATTCCGTTCCAGAATACCATCGGAAGTTGTGTGGTTTTGACTCATGGTATTGGTAAAAGCTAAATCTATATAAGGAAAAGAAGATCATAGTGCAAAGTGTGCATGTGTAAGGGTTGTTGATGAATAAATTTCTCTAAGGAATATCTACATGGATGAAATCTATTCTTAATTGATAGATCTAAATCTATGATGCACCCATGGATATAATGATGATTCAAGATCTGTAGATCTGATGATGATGAATCTCTAGTATGATCTACTGAGGAAATGAAGAAGAACTGGCACAAATTTGCTGAAGAAAATGAAGAAATCTGGGTAATTTTTATAGATCTGGTCTGTTCTGCAAAATTTACATTTACAAATCTATACACTATTTGGTCTCAGTAAAAGCACGTATATACCTGGGTTTGTTTCATGAAAAGCACGTATGGCAGTTAGGGTTTTTTGAAGAATAGTATACACAGAAGTATACGCAGGTTGGTGTGCAGAAAAGCATGTATGTACGCGGATTCAATGAAGAAAAGTAGCGTATGATATTTGAATTAATGATTGTTCAGGGTTGAGTTTGTATCTATTATGATGTCTGGGTATTGAATGCATACTTCACTCTGAAGTATATCTACATGGAATGGGTTGCAGGTTATTGATAGATCTGAATTAATAATGCACCTGTGAATAAAATGATGGATCAAGATCTCTAGACCTGAAATGACTATATATTTTCTAGATCTGTTTACGGAAAGTTTAGATCTGTGATCTGGCGAATGTTTGCTAAAGTTAATGGTAAAATTTGAGCTATTTATTTGTTTTGAAGAATTGCGCAACCTTGCAATGTTTGTAGATCTATATGGAGGTTCGTTGCAACGAAAGTGTGTATATACGCGGGTTAGTTTTAGCAAAAGCGCGTATGGAATCTAAGGTCAATCTTGAAATAGTTACAGATATATATGCAGGTTTGTCGCTGTGAAAGCGCGTATATACGCGGGTTTAGTGAAGTAAAAGCGCTTATGGAATCTAGGGTTTTTCTAAAGTGTGCAGAAGGAAATCTCTGATCTGTTCTGCTGTTCTAATGTTGTTTGTCAATGGTGTCTTCATACAGAACTGGGTTGTTTGAATACTAATTATGCTGCTAGTTGATTATGATTAAAGATCATTTGTTGGTTGATGATTCAATGAATGAATTGAATGGGTTATAAGTTTTAGTTTGATGTATGTTATTTGAGCTTAAATGTGTGGAGTGGGTCCAGTTTGAAAATCTAATGAAAAGAGGCCTACAAGGTGTGTTGTGTGGAAGCTGTTGGAACCAGTATGAAAATTGATGAAACGTGGTCCATGGTGGTGCTGAGGGTTGAAGCCTTCAATGAGGGAGTTGTAGCTCCCTTCTAGGAGTAACTAGTAAACGAGATTAGGGGGTTGAAGCTCCCTTCCATGAGTGGCTGGTAAACGAGATCAGAGGGTTGAAGCACCCTTCCAGTAGTAGCTGGAGAACGAGAGAAGGTTGTAGCCTTTTGCAGGTGGGTGCCTGCGTGCTGGTTTGAGTCTGCGCCAGTACATGATTGTAAGCAGTTTTCTTTATAATAAATATTAAAGACAGAGACAAAAACAACGGTGGTTTTCTCTTGAATTGGATTTCCACCTTAAATCCCGGTGTTCATGTGTGTTGCTTATGTGTGATGATTTATTCTATTCTTACTACACATGCTTACTGCTTACTAAACATCTGATGAATGAATGATGCACTGATCTAAGTAAAGAATTATATGCATAATAAGATCTCTGGTAATACGCAAGCTTTCTTAAGGATATCCGCGTGTATACACGAGTTGGGTTCATTAAAGTCGCGTAAGGATTTTAGTAAAGAAAAGTAAAAGTTTTGAGTAAGCTCTAAATACTGATTCACCCCCCCCCCCCCCTCTCAGTATTTTTCCCAACAACCAGCACAGGTATTTGCTGAAGGGAACATGGCTATGATTTCTCTGACTATCCCAGTGAACATCTCCAGGAATCCCAACGTTATTGAGAATGTTTTCGTCAGAGCTGAATGTTCCCCTGAAGAGATTCAATTTTACACCGATCTCTCTAAAGAGTTTAGGGATGTGTTTTCTTGGTCTTATGAGGAAATGCCTGTTATAGATCCATCTATTGTCCAGCATGAGATCAAGATCTACGAGAATTCTAAGCTTGTGAGGAAAAAGCTTCATCCGGTCAACCCTAGGAAGGCTACAACTATCAAAGCTGAGGTAGAGAAGTTACTCAAGGCGGGATTCATTTTCCCTATTCCTTTGACTGAATGGGTTTCAAATCTAGTCTCGGTGGACAAAAAAAAAGGAAGAATTCACGTTTGCATTGATTTCAGAGATCTTAATAAAGCATGTCTGAAAGATAATTACCCCACACGATTCATAGATCAGATTATCGATGAGTGTGCGGGCAATGCGATTTTCTCCTTCATGGACGGTTTTTCCGGATATAATCAAATTATATGTGTCCTGAAGATCAGCATAAGACTGCCTTTATTTGTCCCTCAGGTACCTTTGCTTACAAAAAAATGCCTTTCGGCCTTAAAAACGCTGGAGCCACGTTTCAGTGGGCCATGTCATATGCCTTCCATGACATCAAACATATTATCGAGGCATACTTGTATGATCTAGCTGCTCGTTCTCACAGAGAATTGATCATCCTTCTCACCTCCGTCAAGTATTTGAATGATGTTGTTTTTATAAGATAAGGTTGAATCCGAACAAGTGTGTTTTCGCAGTCACATCTGGTCTTTTGTTGGGGTTTATTGTGTCTACACAAGGGATTCGGGTAGATCACTTCAAGGTTGAGGAAATACTTCGGTTGCCTCCCCTGTCATCTATTTGTCAACTTCAAAGTCTACAAGGAAAAGCCAATTTTCTACGGAGATTTATCGTAAATTATGCCGAGATTACAAGAGGATTCATGAGATTATTAAAGAAAGGAGTCCCATTTTTGTGGGATGACTTTGCTCAATGCTCATTCGATGCTTTGAAAAAGGCATTGACCTCTACTCCTATCCTGAGTCCACCTAATTATAATAGGGATTTCCTCTTGTATCTCGCAGCAGCAGAATCTACTATTTGTATGGTTCTGGTTCAAGAGGATGATGCTCTTGCTGAGCATGTGATATACTACCTTAGTTGAGGCTTGGTAGGACCTGAACTTCAGTATTCTCCAATAGAGAAGCCTGCTTTAGCAGCTGTCCATGCTGTTCAGTGGCTCAGACATTATATTCTTCTTCAAAAAACTTATGTTTTGGCAGCAGTCAATCCATTTCAGTTTGTTCTCAACAGGTGAGTGATTAGGGAAAATACAATCGATGGATTGTGGTTTTGCAGGAATTTGATCTTGAGTTTATGTCTGCCAAGTCCAAGAAATCATTAGTTTTTGCAGAATTAATTTCTGAGTTGCCCTGTGGAGAGGATATAATTTATGAAGAATCCTTTCTGGATGAGCATCTTTTTCTCATCTCTTCACAGGATCCTTGGTATGGAGATCTCATTGTATATCTTCAGACTGCAAAGTTTCCTTTAACTTTTTCGAAAGATGAGCGCCGTAAGTTATGTCACCTGGCTAAAAATTACTTGATCATTGGTGATACTTTATACCGTCGAGGGGTCGATTTGATCCTAAGACATTGCTTAACTCTCGAAGAAGCTGAAGTTGTGCTGAATGATTGCCACAGTGGAGGTTGTGGTGGTCATTTATCTGGGCTTGCGATAGCCCAAAAGATCTTGCGTGCCGGATACTTTTGGCCTTCGATTTTCAAAGATTGTATTGAGTCGGTCAAACGGTGTCATCCATGTCAAGTATATACTCAAAAGATGCGCGCTCATCCAGCTCTGCTCTTCCCAGTTATCACTGTCGGTCCTTTTACAAAGTGGGTTATTGATTATACTACTTGTAACCCACCTTCGACTAAAGGTCACAAGTATATTATTGTAGTAGTTGACTACTTCACGAAGTGGGTCGAGGCTACACCTACTTTTGGGAATGATGGGAATCAAGTTATTTCTTGTTTTGGTATTCCTAAAGAGATTGTCACTGATCATGGCAGTCATTTTCAGAACAATATGATGGCTGAGTTAGCTCTCAAATTGGGTTTCTGGCAAGATCATTCCTCTCCTTATTATCCTCAAGCCAATGGGAAAGTGGAAGCCGTAAAAAAATCCTTGAAGACCATTCTTCAATGGACAATTGATAAATCTAGATCTATCTGGCACATTATGCTGTATCCTGCGCTTTGGGCATATAGGATGTCAGTCAAGACTGCAACTGGTTTTACTCTGTTTCAACTAGCTTACAGGTTGGAATCAATATTTCCTATTGAGTGTGAGATTCCTTCTCTTAAGTTAGCTGTAGAACTTCTTCCTGACACTTCGAGTCTTGAAGAACCCCTTCTTCATCTAGAACATCTTGATGAGCAACGTCGAGATGCTGCCACGATGAATAAAGCGCATAAGAAATATGTACAAGTTCAGTACGATAAAGCAGTCAAACCTAGGGTTTTCTCCGAAGGCGACCTTGTTCTGGTTTATGCCCAGGAAAAGGATGCCCTAGGGGTAGGTAAATTCAAGTCTATGTGGTATGGCCCCTTCATCGTTAAAAAGGTCCTTAAAAAAGGAGCTTATACCTTGGTTGATTTTGAGGGAAATGAGCTGGCAGAGCCCAGAAATGGGCTCTATTTGGAAAGGTATTATGCCTAGGCCTTGGCCTGGCATCTTGATTTTTGTATATATTTTTGTTTTTTGTGTTTGTACATATCTGAGTTTTCGGTCTATGAGGTGATGGTGATGATTTTTGATCTGCTTTGGCAGGTTGTATTGGATATCATGAGTCATTATGGTTTCACCAATGGTGCTAGTATACACACCCGGAACTTAGCTTCCGCGGCTTGGGTACTTTATTATCCATCTGGTCAACTGTTAGTTTCAAGAGGGTTTTGCATTGATGTTACTTCCAATAACGTAGCATAATACACTACAGTTATTTATCTACTTTCAGAAGCAATATCTTCGAGTGTTGATTCATTGGTAGTATTCTTGGACTCCCAGTTGGTGGTGTCACAATTGAACAATATATATTGGGTCCGGAATCCTTTCTTGTTTCAATTGTTTTTTAGGGTACATTTATTGCAAAGATCATTTCAATTTATAACATTTATTCACATTCCTCGAGCTAACAATTACATGGTAGATTCATTAGCTAATCAAGCAATTGACTGGCATATTATTCATTCAATACTTTAAATCAAATCATCAAAATCATCATACATTTTCACACATTTGTTTCATCGCATGATAAACCGCTGTATATATGTATATATCATCAGAATGTACAAAAAACTATACAAAACTTTTGGACCCATCTATCCTACAAAATTACGGCTTATGCCCGATCATGTTCAGTCTCAAAAATATAATACAGTCATCCAACAAAATCTATGATCCCTGTATAACATTCATGTTCCTATAGAACATGATCGCAGTAGCCACATGGCAGAATAACCGCACCCAGTCTCGCGGTACCCTGACTACCCATCTCTGGATAGCCTCTGGTAAGTCTTCTACTGCAGACATAGGCACTTGGTGAGTCAAACTCTCCAAGTTTCTTTGAATGGCGTGTAGAGTCCTACCAGGGTCTTCAACATCCGCTTCGCCTCTGCGATGTTTGTGTCGTGGGTTTCCTTCAGGATGAACTGGTCCCATATCTGTGTCATGGTCATATAATTTTGTAAGTCATTTGGAATCCAATCAAAAACACGTTTTTTCATTTTTTTCACATATATTGAAAAAATAAAAAAAAATCAATCAAATGTTGTAATCTTACCAATCGCACCCCATACTGCGCTGGGTGGAAGGACTAAGTCTGGATCACCGCGAAAATCCATCCCAGCATAGGGATAGTCATCCACTGCAATAATATGTTCTTCCCACCATTGGAAGAACTCATTATCCCATGTGGTTCAGGGAACTTCACTTCCCCTAGTCTCTTCATCAGATAAGCCCCATCGGGCTATTCTTGGGTCTCTAGGGCTACTGATGGATGAGATCACTTTGGGTCGAAGCCCAGGAATCTTCTCAAAGAAGAATGTCATTAAGATGGTTCCATACCCGAAATTCTTAGTTTTAGCTTTCCGGATGGAGGTCAGTTGTTTCTTCATGTTGGTCAGAAGAGCTGTACACCAATCAAAGAGATACACTAAGCATTCCACAGCTATACTCATCTGTGTTCTCGATACCTAGTGCAAGGAAGCATATCCTACCACCCTGCCAATGGTAAAGAGGAGAATTTTCATTTGCAGCTCTGATAAATCTTTGATTGCAATTTGAGTCCCTACTTTTTGAAACCGCTCTACACAATAGACGTGGACGTAATCTTCAACTGTAAGCCCTCCCACAGGCTTTCCATGCAAATCTACTGGATCTCCTCTTCAGGAGAGTCCAGTAATAAAATAAATGTCTTCCACCTTTATGTGTATAGGTATTTGATCAATCATGAAAAAATCCTCCTCCAGTTCCCAATGATTTACTAGCATTTCAAGTAACCGGATGTTACTTTTCATATTTGGCATTTTGAAGAATTTGAGTAAACCACAATTTCGGAGAATATTGAGCGAATTTTGGTCCCCCATGACCTCTTGATCAATGGAACTGTGCTCACATTCTCTCCAAGAGATAGTCATCCTACAAAAAATCATTAATTTTGTCATTAGGTTCATTTTTTGCAATCACGGTTTGCGCATACGCGACTTCCTTTTTGGAAAGTCGTGTATCATACGCGGGTTCGTCCACATGAACCCGCGTATTTGCAGAATGATAAATCAAAACAAATCATTTCCACGGTGAAAACTCAAAATTTTTAATCTATAAATGGATGAAATTAATCACAAAGATGCAGTTAAGGCTTACCTGACTAATCCGACGAAGTTTGACGGTTGTTTTCTCATGATTTGAGGAAAGAGGTTTTTTCTCCAGAGCTCTTTTCTCCAATTCAGCAAGGTAACAATGAACCAAATGTGAGGTAAAATGTGTATTTATGGCCAGAAATTCAAATTTTTTTTTGCAAAACTTCATTATGCTTCATTTTTACATCTGTATTAAGCTACATAACCCAGTTGCTTGGAAGTGTTGGGATGGGTATATTTTCAGGTACATTTGGTTGACTTTGATATTTTTCCGGTTTTTGAAACCATGACCGCTGACCTGTCATGGCAGGTATGTGATCTACACTGGCATATAGGTTAGGTAATCCACTTTCCATTATATTCTGCATTATAGCCTCCATTCTGATCACTTGCCATAGGGTCGATCCCATCATTTCATGAGTACTCAACCCATTTCACTCGCCGATTATTTAATCATGACTTGGTGGTAAAGCATTCCTTTACATGGGCTTCCTAGTTAGTTCCTCGCTAGCACTTGTTGCCCATGCTACACTTTATATAGGCTCGGGAGTCCTCTTTAGTCCCGCCATGACTTATATGTTGAAGCTTCATTCTTCTTCTTCTTCATTATCATTTTTCTGGCTATTACCCTAGAGGCTCCCTGGTGTTCTTTAGTTGCATTACTGCATTGCATGTTGACTACTTGTTTATCTTGGCCTTTAGCCAGCTTCATTTGGACTCGATGTTTAAGCCATATTTTGACCTTGAATCTCTGTAAAAAGTTAGCCATTGAAATGCACTTAGCTATCACAACTTGACACCCTTGTTACCCATGGATGGAACACTCCTTTGAGTATCGCTTACCAGTTTCTGCCACCTTGCATTGAGCATAGGATTATTCCTATCCCAGGAACTCGTGCATCTGTTTCTTAATACTTGTTCTATCCATTGTACCATAGCATTATTTTATTCTTTTTCAATCTTATTATATGAAAAAGACAAAAAAATCAAATATGTTAAAAAGAGCGGGAACGGGATGTTACTTCATATTTTGATGGCAGTTACAGTATCATTTTGTCACCCTTGAACAAAGCACATACCACTATGTCTTTTCCTCATTTGGGATGGTTTTAGTTTTGACCTAGGAGATGCCATAACCTTGTTTCATGAGTCAGTTCTCCCCCGGTTGGTTATCTCTTCCAATCATATGGAGAGTTTGTTTTTGCCTCCTATATAACAGAATTATACAGTGTCATTCTTTACTTCCATGGTCATCATGTGTCGTGCTTTTTTTCAAGGGAAGTTAACCCTGAGTCGTCCATTCTGTGGTGTCTCTTGACTTATTATTTAGGCCTTCCCGGTTTTGTCAGTATCTTGTACTATCACGTCAAATGTTTGGTCCTATGCTCGTTGGTTCCTTCACTCTCCTTCGTTCGATTCCTTCCAAATCTTGGCTTGCAGGTTACACTCGTGCTAGACTGATGTGGGATGCCTCAATGCCTTCCTTCCAGCAGATCTTTTCCCATCGACTCCGACTCATTGCTCTGGGAATAAGGTCTAGAGTCTTTTTTTCAGTACCTTACGTTTTGCAGTCATTAGTGGTAGACTCTTCACTGTTGACAGTGAGGATTCATTATTGCCTCCTGATTGATAGATTCTTACAAGTGTTCGACTTCGGCTCATTTATTCGCACTTGTTAGATTGTATTGGGGCACCTTGACACTCATTATCATTATCGGTGGGTTGTCTCGCGTTTGTTAACGGTTTACATTATTGACCGGTAATCAAATGATTTCTCACATGGTCGACTTCAACTCATTTATTCCCATTGTGTAGAATTGTGCCATAGTGATCGGTGAAGACCTTGGGTTTGCATCAGCATGCTTCAGTTCACTGTTGACATTTCATCCAGATTCTGCCAGTGACACCGTCCACTCTTATATGTTGCAGTTTCAGTACAGCAGCATCTTATATGTTGGCCCCCAAGTTGCGTGATTGTACCATGTTTTCCACCTCTTATGATTCGGTACCTGGAGATTCAGTTACTTCAGTGACCAGATATCTACTACAACATCATTGATCAATATTCTATATGTGATACTTGCACTTGATTTTTCGACTTGTACTTCTGGGCAGTGCTCAAATGATTCACTATGTACTTTCTAGTTCAGTTATACTTGTACACATTTTGGATCTATAGACATGCTTTTCTTTCACTGAGCATGGGGATGCCCTCCTCAAACATGAGTTGACTCTCTGACTTCTTTCATTTTTTTTTGACAGGTTGAAATCTGGTGATGTCCTCTCTTGTCTTCGCAAGGTTCTTTCTATGCAGATAATATATTTCGAACATCATGTACCCCTTCTGACCTCATATATTAGGGGGCATCTATTATAGCATCATTTTTCACTCTCATGTGAATAATGATTGTCTTTTTGGCCCTAGGCACCCTTTCCTTCCAGACTTGAACAAATTCATAAAAAACAGTGTTAAAATCCCCATACGCGATTATTCACGTGTCTATATATGTGTGAAGATTGTTAGTTAAACATTCAGTATTGCTTATATGATATTATATGAATTATACTGACATCTAGGAACAATATATGCTGTGCAACTAGTGTTTCGTGTTCGTTCTTTCTTGATTTCCAGGTTACGAAGCATGAGGAGTTGCTGGGGGTTTGAACCCTACGGGATCTACATCAAACGTAGGACTTTCAGGTAAGTTTTGCAATTGATTAAATCTAGTTTTCAGCATAAAATATAGGTTAAGTGAGTCCTTCTTGAATGGTATGCCCCTGATTTGTGAAGGTTGCCGACCCAAAAACCTTTAGGGAGCTATTTCTCGAAACAGGCCTGCCATCATGTTGGGGAGCTAAAGGAAATCTTTTTGCATGGAACTCTTATGAGAATTTACTGGTGATGACAAAAAGCAAGATTGATAACAGGCATGAAAAGACTTAGGTGCTTAAAGAAGAGACAATGGTCAACTTCTTACAAAGAAATTTTCAACTTTTGTGGATGGTAAAAACTCTTTTCTCTGAAAGGCCTTCTTATGACCGAATTACTGCATTCAGATTGGAGTATCAAAATATGACACATTCATCCAGGACAAAGGTAGAAATATGGAAAAAGTGTAGAGCTTGGACAATTGACTTGCCAAAAGGTTCTGTAGCAAAGAAAGACAAATCAGTTGATCAAGGAAAATAAGCCACTTCATCAGCAATTCCTATAGATTAGGATATTTATTTGATGTTATTTCCTCAAGACAATATAATTGTAATAAGACATTTTCAAGGCATGTAATAGACAACCTTCGAATTCTTGAAGTAGTTTTGGTAGTTAGGATTGGTTACAATAGTTCTAAACTGATTTTTAATGTATTTAATGTAATTTTCAAGAGAGAGAAAGGTTTCGAGTTTTGGACCTCCAGACAAATATTTTTGTACTCAAATATTCAAAGATTAATGAATGAGTAAGCAAGTTTCTGACATTTTGTTTATGTTGAAGTGTATTATAGTTTTCATTTTGTATTTCCATATATGAATAAAACAAGGTTATGAGCAACAAGTTTCTTTTAATTTATGTGTATAAGAGTTAAAAAACCTTAATTGGTGCTCCTTTTTTTTAACTTTTTTCTTCACATTTTTCTTCTGGGGTTTGGAATGGTATTTTCTGTATAAAGCAGCATATCAGTTTGGAATTCTCCTTACATTTTCTTCTAGTCACTTCATTCAACATCAACAGATGGTAGCATTGTGAATCATTCATAGTATTTGGCATTTATGAGTTTGATTATAAATACTTGAGGGTTAATAAAACAGAGACATAAAAATTTGTGACATAATCATAAAATGTCTTAAGCACTGATTCCTTATCACAGCTAAGGGATTGTCTCTTAAGGTACAACAGGATCCATTGAAGAGCAAAGCATCGATTATGAGCTTGCATGTACCCCCGTGCTACAGGAAATAATGAAGTGCTACATGAAACTTCACAGAAATATCAGCAGGGATAAGAAGATAAAAGTAGAGCCACTCTTGGGTAGTATTACCTCCTAATACCACCATTAACAAGAAAATACACCATAGGACAGAGGTAAGTGGTTTCCCCCCTCCATAATTTCAATTTATCCATAAAATTTATACATAGTCAGTCATAAATTGGAAATTAAATGGTGAAATATGAGTTTGTTTGAGACCATAATATCCAAGGAAATTCTTCACAAGTAACTCTCAAACAAAAACCATTCAACCACCTTCCTATCACAACCACAAAATGGGAGGGGGATTTAACAGAAGGGAGCCCACTGATATCAAAAGAATAAGACTACACCCTCAAGTAATGGATATTTTTAGGAAGCACCAGTGGTTAGGTTTCTTCGAGCTTCTCAAGGGTTTTGATGAGGAAATATATTGAGAATTTGCAGTGGCTCTGCAATCACACTTAGAAGAGAGAGCCACCACTGTGGTTAGAGGCCTATCTATCACACTTTCACCTGAACTAATCAGTAGAATCACCAATTTTCCCTTAGGAGTCAAGTCGATTAAGGAAGTGTTGAAGCCTCGAAAATCGCTGCAACAACATTGGGGGATAACCACCCGGTCTGGAGCTTAAAGCAACTCCTTTTCTGTTTGGAGTAGTGGCTCCGACTGGTTAAATTAGGTATAGTTACCTTTTCCCAAACTCCGATTACTTAAAATATAACTTTCATTCATTAATGGAGAAGAGATATCAGATCAGCTCTCTTGTTGATTAGGCAATAGAGTTGATCCTTACGCTGATCTGGGGCTCAGCCAAGCCACGACTAAGTTATGTCTTACAATTAACCTAACTATTCTAACCTAACTAACTTTATATTATTAAATTACTGTTAATTGTTAATCCTAAATGACACTATGATAATTTTATCCCTATGAAACTTGTTAATTTAATACTATCTATTAATCCTAAAGTAACACACTGTTAATGCTACATTTATCGTTAAAGTCTTTGTTAAGTGCCAAAGTATTCTTAATTATCTCATATGTCAAATCTAAACTAATATATTCTATGTTATTATGCTAATTAACTATCTATACTATATAAATAAATATATCTTATATTATAATATATTCCTAAATATTACTAACATAGTTCTAATGATAATTCTAAATATTTAATCTAGTTTATTATGAGATTATAATATATCTATGATAAACTATAAAATGAATGTTAGCTAAATTATGTTATTTATTATTCTAAGGAAACATTTAATAGTATCTTAGTTAAATACACTACCATATTTAGAATTTAAATTATTCTAATTTCTTTAAGTTATTATTATTTATTGAAAGTAAATATTAAAAATGAATTAATAATTAGTATGCTAAAGCTAACTCTAAAAAGAAAAAGAAAACTGATTTCTAATGTTAATTGTTATTGATTGAAAATAAATGAATTAATATACAATATATTACATTAGTTATTATGATTGATTTTCTTAGTATTTTGAATAATGATTAAAATCAATCAAGAAGTTTGACTAATATAAGGACTCAACCTTGCCATCGAAAATCAAGATGTTTGCCTTTAACCAAGGAGGACTTTTATGTTGAGATCATTTACAAATACAAAATTAATCTAAAATGAAAATCCTATCTCGGACTAAGATGGGATAGCCCTCTCTTAATCCGAGAGCAAATTAAATAAAAATAGGGAAAGACAGGTTTATGATTGAATTCACCATGTAGTTTCCATTAATTAAAAGAAGAAATTCATATTAATTAATGGGATAAAAGCAAAATAGATTTGCAAGTTAAATATGAGAAATTATTATTTAATCGCAAATATATTTCAGTGAAATGGTTACAAATCTGATCTCGTTCTGCATAAAATAGGGGGAAAGACTGGTTTTATGATCGAATTCATTATGTAGTTTCCATTAATTAAAGAAGAAATTCATATTAATTAATGGGATAAAAGCAAAATAAATTTACTAATTAAATATAATAAATTATTATTTAATCGCAGATATATTTCAGTGAATTTGTTATAGATCCAATCTTGTTCTGCCTCTTGGAGATAGCTCCTGCAAAGCTTCAAATCATAGCAAAATTGAACCAACAGAATTGTTAAGAATCAATAAAAAATATATTTTAGAATAGAAATCGAAATCAATTACAAAACTTGGACAAAAATAAAAAATTCAGCATTCAGGTAGAAATACTCATGAATGGAAATTCAGAATAATGCCAAAGATTTGCTTACAAAATATGTAGTCGTTGAGAATTTGAGACCTATGATTTTATTACATGTAGAAATTCTAAGCAATATTACAAAGGCCAAAAACTCTCTTTCAATCTTTACAATCACCTCCTCTACACAAAACAGAAATGCATAAGTGCGGATTGAATGATAGCAAAGAAACCCCTATGTTAGATCGCAACCCCTTCTCCTTCTAACCTGTAGAGTCTCCTTCAAACCGTTGAAAAAATGATTTTAAAAAATTCTCTCCCCCACTTCTATGTTTGTGATGACTTATATATGGTTGTCTTTGAACTTTTGTTTACCAAAAATATAATTGGTTGAGCTAATTGAGATAAGGGATTCGAATCCCTTTCTCCATTCATGAACCTCATGCCTAGGGATAAATATCTCCAAACACTAGTGTTGCATTCAATTTCTAAAAACCCACAATTGAACTTAGGATATAATCAAAATCCTAGAGGTCAGCAGACCGGGTGCATCGCATGGACTGTTACATGTGATCTTGGTTGGCGGTTCCTACAATGAAAACTGATGATTAGCACAAATTCTGATGCGGTTAACATATATCACCGTATACATGCCACTGAAAATGCAGGCTATCAAATAAATATTCACCGGTCACCAAGTATACGATGTATGTGACGAAGGTATATGATCCTTAGATTAAAAAAGAATGCGATTTTTAAAGCCATATCATATGCGATTTTTAAAATACAATTTTTAAATATACAAGTCATATCTAAGCCATAGAAAAAGTAGGGTTACGGTTAAATACAATTGTAAATATAAATATTCCCACTGCGGTTTTATAAACTTGCCACATGCAATGTAGTTAGATTTTTAACGCTGTGGGTTTTGTGTTAATGTATTTAACCCACCAAACTTTGTGTTGTATCATAGTTTAGGTCGATATAGATATGACTTGTTTTGTGTTGTTTAAAGTTTTATGTTTAGTTTTTAAAAGAATTTAATATTTACAATATTCAATAAAAATAAAATGTTTTTATTTTTTGGATTTTGATGTTTTAAATAAGAAAATAAATATAGTTTTTCAAATTGATCTAATGTTTTTATAAATTATTAAAATAATGAAATTATATTCATTTATATACAAAAATATATAAAATGATAAATTAATGATTCACTCCTTTGTTAATGGATATATCAAACCAAGTGAAGGAAATAAACAATCAATGTGGAATGCGAAATGATGCGCTAAGTCATGTGGAAGAAATGCCAACTAGTGAAGTCAAATACCAAATGCGAGGTGATGTGACAACCAAAGATGCCACTTTATCTTCAATTGATCATTTATGAAAATATTTCCATGAATGCAAAAGGCAACAAGGAGGTGCAAAAATATGATAAAAACCATGAGGCAAGTGGTAAAGTTTCAAGAAGTCAAGAATTTTTTCAAAATGCCAATAAGGAAGGGAGTTGGAAAATGAAGGGTCCCTAAAATCAAACAAATATAAAATAAAAGGCCTTCAAACAAGTGCATTTCACAACGACTAATCCAAATGAGGTCAAAACTAATTAATATAGATCAATAAGAACAAATCGAATCCATTTAGGTCTTTTCTCATTTTCAAATTTCAATAGTACTACTATAAAGTAATCGTTTAAAAGGGTCCCCATTTTTCATTTTTAAATGAAAAATGGGGGGGATGTGTTTCACCACAACAATGGCGACATACTGGGAAGAACCAGTTGTCTCTGTTCAAATTGATAATAAAATTCTAAGGAAAAAGAAATAAAAGTTAAATAAATCGAATTGCCAAGATTCATACTTTTCTTCAAAATTCTTAAATGAAATCAAAATACTATCATTTTGTATATCTTGTAAATAGTGATTATAAGAGAGCTAATTACAGACAACTATTTAATGACAACTTTAAACTTAAAGAACACAAACATGTTGTTTTGTTTAGTGATAAAGATGAACTCTTATAATCATAGGTAAGACCACTGCTACCAGCAGGCGTCCATAGCCTCGGCAGGGTTACCTCTTAGCCCAAGATGTCAGTATCCCATCTAGATTTGAATATTCAGAGAAAATTTTATTTTATTAAAAACCTGAGCACCATTGCCCTGGTTTGGTGACCAAATCATGACAATGCCATTCACAAGTTTTGATAGTCATGAACAAGCCGGCTTGTGATGAGACCTCTTGTATTACAATGTGAAGTTGTGAGCCATTATCCTGATGTGGTAATCAGATCGACAATGTCATAATTATCAGAACCTATGATCATGGTAGGCTAGATATGTAAAGAGACACCCTATCTTTCGAGTTCTTGAAGCTTTTAATTTATACTTTGATAATTGGCGATAATAGATGGGGAGACAAATTATCTCTTTAAGAGATTTGGGATGACATGGAAGAGTTTAAAAACTAAACTTTTTGATATTGCTTGTGTTATTTTAGCTAAAGTTGAGTTTAAGATAAGTTGTTGTAAAAATAAACTCTTATGTTATAGATTGAGATCATCAAAATGATAATAAATAAACAATCAGAGTTTCAAATTAAAATCCGAATGGAAGAAATTTTGAAAATTAACCAGATACTCTTCCTTTAACCAATAGAATTCTTTTTAAATATAGAGTTAATAATTTCCCATGAATGAAACCAAAGTTGAATAGAAAAATTTCCTCTTACTAACAGTTGATAATACTACTAAAATAATATGTATGAGGATTTTCAAAGTAATTGAAAATGATCTATCGTGAAATAAAATCTTTTGAAAGGGGCAAAAATGAAAATGAAAGAAGTAAGAATGAAAACAAACAAGCTCTTAAAAACAAAAACATGACATGAAAACAACTCAAAGAAGATGATAATGTTTTGACAAAAACATTAAGTTTGTGTTTTCAAATATTCATCAAGTTAAGTTATTGTCTTTTTATTTTTTTATTTTTATAGAGTTATCATGTTCCTGAATTTATTAAAATTGAATCAAATTAAATGAAAGATAGCGAACCAGAAAGAAGATCATCAAGAAAATAGATCATGAGAAAATCTTTACAAGATAAAAAGTATAAAATGATGAATATTAAATTTTTTTATCTTGTAAGATGTTTGTTAAGTGTTGCTCCTATTTTAAAAGCATTGATGTAGTTTTTAAAATTTTATTCGAATGCTTTAATATGAATTTTCAATCTTTTGCCAATTTTGCTTAAAACTTATTTTGTAAGTTTTTTAACGATCATGTTTTAAAAGTAAGACTAACAATTAGTTTTCAAAAAGAATTATAAATGAAGTAAGAAGTAAAATTTGGAAAAGGAAAAGGAATTCCCTATATGGATCGTGATGATTTTCTTTTTTGAATTGCTTTCGCTAGCAAAACCAAATCCTCAAATTGCACTCATAAAAATCTGCAAAAGAAAGAAGACAAGGATAAGAAAATATAACTAAAAGAGAAAATAAAAGAAAGGAAAAAATGAAAAATGAAGATTAACATGTACACAGACCTGAGAAAAATGCATACCAAATTACCTTGTGAATCTTGATGTCTTCATATGAAGAGTATATAAAAATAGGCAAGACTAGTTACATTTATCTCTAAGTTTGGATATGTTGAAAATAATGAATTATTGAATCTAAAGACTAAGCGATGCTACAAGGATTCTTCACATGATATAAAAATGAATTGACATATGAATAAAGTGGGATAATAAAATATTGTATGTCATCATTTGAAATTTTATCTTGTGAATTTCCTTTTATTAAACATTATTTAAAATGTAAATTTAAATGCTATTGCAATTATATGAGTAAAAAGTGGAAATGGACTTTATTTTTGAGTTAACATTTTAAAATGTGGGGTTTATCATTTATCAAATGTAAAAATTTGTTTTACCAATGAAAACCTTTAAAAATGAGAAGGATGCCAACTAAATGTTTGATAAGGTCTTATCCTTATTCATCATAATTGCATTATTTGAAAAACAACAAAAATATGAAACAAAATTAAATTTATTCCTACTCTAAACCTTTTGAAGGAAAATGACTAGGTATAGTCATATTTCCAATGTAACCAAGCACTAATTTTATTACCTACAAAAATATACATTACATGTGTTAGAAAAATATAAATCTTAATTATTAAATTATATACAAAAATCCTAGAATCTTTATACATGTTAATTCCTAAGAATGAAAATAGAAGGAATTTATAATTAGAAAATTTTATGCTAAAATGATTCTCTAACTAAAAATAAAATCTATCGAAATATGTACAATCTAAAGGGTTAGATATGTTACCTTTGAGGATCCACCAAGGTTCTGCTTTTGAAAATTGTGCAATATGGGAAGTATTAACATCAATTGTTTCCAAGTTTTTACAGAACTTGTCATTTTCCCTTGTGAGATGTTGATCGTCATAATGAAGAGAAAAATAAGGAAAATCTTTAAAGGAATCTATTATGTATTCATCAGAATTAAGACAACTAACCAACTCATGATTAACATTGAAAAATTGTAATAAAGTTTGATGATCTAAATCATAATGGAAGGGGGCAATTTTGAACTTATCAACTGATCTAAACTCATGAATATCGTAATTATTAAAGATCACATCCTTTTCAAATGATTTATAAGTATCTTGAATATTGTAGAAAGGATGGATAAAGGTTTCCAAATTCATATCGATAAGTAATTGATCATTTAAAAATACCCCTTGCATTTTATGATGTAATTCATTCTTAAGTTTTGAATTAGAAAATATTCCAACAGGTTGACACATACAATGATTAGGTTGCAAATAATGATGACCATAATATAAGTTAGGTGAATTTTTTTTAAGATGATCATATTTTTTTCCCTGGATTAATGATGTGTCATCTGTTGTCACAATAGATTTTAGCCCATTTTCAAAAGAAAAATTATCGTTATGATTGTTCATTAAATCTTGTTGCTGTATAGAATTTGATTCTATTGAATTTGACTCATTATCACAAACATTAGGAGGTACCATAAAGACGTCTTCAGATGTAAGATTCTCTCGTGATGTTGATGGTTGAGACAGATTAAAATTTTCATTTAAGGATTCAATAGGATCAATAATAGAAACAAGATTTAATGTTGGATATTCCTCTTTGTGTTCCATATAAGTTTTTATATTATGTTTTTGAACAATAGAAGTAAATTTCTCAATCAAAATTTTCTTAGGAGGTAAATCGTCATAATGAAATCTGTAGCATAATTACATAAATCTATCAGAAAGTTCGCTAACTGTTTCATTATCAAAGATTGTAAATTCATCAAATTCTAAGCACAACTTCTCATAGCTGTAATTGTGATGAGAAAAAAAGAATACCGACATAAAGTGATTCCAAGGGTGAATACACTTAGCTGGTAGGATCTTGTACCATTCTCGAATCCTTCCTTGAAGTGTGAGAGTGAATAACCTACAAATTTCATTGTCTTTAGTGATGTTGAAACATTTGCATTTATGTATAAATTGATCAACATGATCTAAAGCAGAAATGAAATTCTCACCATCATATTGCAGTTCATATATTGATTCAAGTTGTCTCTTGGGTATACCTCCAGTAGGCTTGCGGGAACTAAAAGCATGACCCAATGTAGGAATACAAATAGGAGCCATGGCTAGTTAAAAATGTTAAAACAAGATTTCATGTAGATTAACTAGCTTAGGCCTTCCTTCTAGCGCCAAAAATGTTGAAGCCTCGAAAATTGCTGCAACAACATTGGGCGATAACCACCCGGCCCGGAGCTTAAAGCAGCTCCTTTTTCATTTGGAGTAGTGGCTCCGACTGGTTAAATTAGGTCCAGTTACCTTTTCCCAAACTCTGATTACTTAAAATATAACTTTCATTCATTAACGGAGAAGAGATATCAGATCAGCTCTCTTGTTGATTAGGCAAGAGAGCTGATCCTTAAGCTGATCTGAGGCTCAGCCAAGCCACGACTAAGTTATGTCTTACAATTAACCTAACTATTCTAACCTAACTGACTTTATATTATTAAATTACTGTTAATTGTTAATCCTAAATGACACTATGATAATTTTATCCCTATGAAACTTGTTAATTTAATACTATCTATTAATCCTAAAGTAACACATTGTTAATGCTACATTTATCATTAAAGTCTTTGTTAAGTGCCAAAGTATTCTTAATTATCTCATATGTCAAATCTAAACTAATATATTCTATGCTATTATGCTAATTAACTATCTATACTATATAAATAAATATATCTTATATTATAATATATTCCTAAATATTACTAATATAGTTCTAATGATAATTCTAAATATTTAATCTAGTTTATTATGAGATTATAATATATCTATGATAAACTATAAAATGAATGTTAGCTAAATAATGTTATTTATTATTCTAAGGAAACATTTAATAATATCTTAGTTAAATACACTACCATATTTAGAATTAAAATTATTCTAATTTCCTTAAGTTATTATTATTTATTGAAAGTAAATGTTAAAAATGAATTAATAATTAGTATGCTAAAGCTAACTCTAAAAAGAAAAAGAAAACTGATTTCTAATGTTAATTGTTATTGATTGAAAATAAATGAATTAACATACAATATATTACATTAGTTCTTATGATTGATTTTCTTAGTATTTTGAATAATGTTTAAAATCAATCAAGAATTTTGACTAATATAAGGACTCGACCTTGGCATTGAAAATCAAGATGTTTGCCTTTAACCAAAGAGGACTTTTATGTTGAGATCATTTACAAATACAAAATTAATATAAAACAAAAATTCTATCTTGGGCTAAGATGGGATAGCCCCCTCTTAATCTGAGAGAAAATTAAATAAAAATAGGGGAAAGACAGGTTTATGATTGAATTCACTATGTAGTTTCCATTAATTAAAAGAAGAAATTCATATTAATTAATGGGATAAAAGCAAAATACATTTGCGAGTTAAATATAAGAAATTATTATTTAATCGCAAATATATTTCAGTGAAATTGTTATAAATGTGATCTCGTTCTGCAGAAAATAGGGGGAAAGACTGGTTTTATGATCGAATTCACTATGTAGTTTCCATTAATTAAAAGAAGAAATTCATATTAATTAATGGGATAAAAGCAAAATACATTTATGAATTAAATATAAGAAATTATTATTTAATCGGAGATATATTTCAGTGAATTCGTTATAGATCTGATCTAGTTCCGCCTCTTGGAGATAGCTCTTGCAAAGCTTCAAATCATATCAAAATTGAACCAACAGAAATGTTAAGTATCAATAGAAAATATATTTTAGAATAGAAATCGAAATCAATTACAAAACTTGGACAAAAATAAAAAATTCAGCATTCAGGTAGAGATACTCATGAATGGAAATTCAAAAATAATGCCAAAGCTTTGCTTACAAAATATGCAGTCGTTGAGAATTTGAGACCTATGATTTTATTACATGCAGAAATGCTAAGCAATATTACAAAGGCCAAAAACTCTCTTTCAATATTTACAATCACCTCCTCTACACAAAACAAAAATGCATAAGTGTGGATTGAATGATAGCAAAGAATCCCCTATGCTGGATCACAACCCCTTCTCCTTCTAACCTGTAGAGTCTCCTTCAAACCGTTGAAAAACTGATTTTAAAAAATTCTCTCCCCCACTTCTGTATTTGTGATAACTTATATATGGTTGTCTTTGAACTTCTGTTTACCAAAAATATAATTGGTTGAGCTAAAATTGAGATAAGGGATTCGAATCCCTTTCTCCATTCATGAACCTCATGCCTAGGGATAAATATCCCCAAACACTAGCGCTGCATTCAATTTCTAAAAACCCACAATTGAACTTAGGATATAATCAAAATCCTAGCAGTCAGCAAACCGGGTGCATCGCATGGACTGTTACGTGTGATCTTGGTTGGCGGTTCCTGCAATGAAAATTGATGATTAACACAAATTCTGATGCGGTTAACATATATCACCGTATACGTGCCACTGAAAATGCAAGCTATCAAATAAATATTCACCGGTCACCAAGTATACGATGTATGTGACAAAGGTATATGATCCTTAGATTAAAAAAGAATGCGATTTTTAAAGCCATATCATATGCGATTTTTAAATATACAAGTCATATCTAAGCCATAGAAAAAGTAGGGTTACAGTTAAATACAATTGTAAATATAAATATTCCCGCTGTGGTTTTATAAACTTGCCACATGCAATGTAGTTATATTTTTAATGTTGTGGGTTTTGTGTTAATGTATTTAACCCACTGAACTTTGTGTTGTATCATAGTTTAGGTCGATATAGATATGACTTGTTTTGTGTTGTTTAAAGTTTTATGTTTAGTTTTTAAAAGAATTTAATATTTACAATATTCAATAAAAATAAAATGTTTTTATTTTTTGGATTGTGATGTTTTAAATAAGAAAATAAATATAGTTTTTCAAATTAATCTAATGTTTTTATAAATTATTAAAATAATGAAATTATATTCATTTATATACAGAAATAGATAAAATGATAAATTAATGATTCACTCCTTTATTAAGGGATATATCAAACCAAGTGAAGGAAATAAAAAATCAATGTGGAATGCGAAATGATGCGCTAAGTCATGTGGAAGAAATGCCAACTAGTGAAGTCAAATACCAAATGCGAGGTGATGTGACAACCAAAGATGCCACTTTATATTCAATTGATCATTTATGAAAATATTTCCATGAATGCAAAAGGCAACAAGGAGGTGCAAAAATATGATCAAAACCATGAGGCAAGTGGTTAAGTTTCAAGAAGTCAAGAATTTTTTCAAAATGCCAATAAGGAAGGGAGTTGGAAAATGAAGGGTCCCTAAAATAAAAAAAATATAAAATAAATGGCCTTCAAACAAGTGAATTTCACAACGACTAATCCAAATGAGGTCAAAATAAATTAATATAGATCAATAAGAACAAATAGAACCCATTTAGGTCTTTTCTCATTTTCAAATTTCAATAGTAGTACTATCAAGTAATCGTTTAAAAGGGTCCCCATTTTTCATTTTTAAATGAAAAATGGGGGGGTTGTGTTTCACCACAACAGGAAGATAGGATTCCCAGCACTGCAACCAAGAAAATATTCTTTATTCTAGGAGAAGACTTCATTGAGGATAATAATGGAGTGAGGAGAGAAAGCTTCCCATACCCCTGGGATGAAGTAGCATTCCACATCATGAAATTAATTTCCTATGAGGGCAGGCTTAGTGTAGTCTATGGATACCATTTTAGGTTGTTGAATGAACCTAGATTTCAAGGATAACTCCCTCTAGAACAAAGATTGAGCATCCCTCATTTCCTCTTAAACTCAATAACATACATGAGCAAAAAGGTGAGGGAAATGAAGTACCAGCATTTGGCTCATCATGGCCTCATCAAACTGATAGTGAGTGATTCTCTGAGCAGATTAACCTCATTGTGTCTTGGTCCGCATTCATAGACATGGATAGGGAAGCCTTCATAGCCACCCAAACTAGACAAACCTCTACCTCTAGTCTTGGAGAGAGGGAAATATAAGAAGAAGAAGATGGGAAGGTTGAAGAGACAGAAGGGGAAGATGAGGAGGAAGAAGAATAGATGGAGGTTGAAATAGGAAACACAAAAATATTAGAACTAGAGAAAGGGAAATAAAAAGAAAAAGAGGGAGATGAAACAAATAAGGAAGAGACTGAGGGGTGGAAGGAAGAGAAGACAAATGAGAAGGAAATATTGGAACCTATGCTAGATAATGATACCTCTCTTCAAAAGACCAACATATCACCTGAGATAACAGAGAAGGAAGTGGCCGCTACCATAGCCACTTTGAGCACACTAGTGAAAGCAAAGAGGAAGAGACAAACACCCATGTACTTCAGGATTAGGAAGAGTCAAAGGGTAAGGCAGGGAAAACCGTAGACTCCAACTAAAAGCCCTATTACCATTGAGGAATCACCCAAGAAGGATGACGAAATAAGGTTAGAATAAGGAAAGGTTCAAGAGGTCACCTCACCTTGAGGACCCTTGTGACCTACATAAGAAGACATTCATCAAGGTTCACATCCCATACACATCTACCAACCCCCATAGACCCTCAAAAGATAGAAAAGATGGTAAAACAAGCAAGAGAGGATTTTCCATAGGAAAAACTGAGTTTGCTACATGAACTTTGTCTTTGCTACAAGAAACTACATTAGGTCTAGAATTAGAGAAGGAGGCCTTGGATGAGGGAGAAAAGAAACCCAAGGGTGGGAAAGAGGCCCAAGAAGTTGAGGAAAAAGCACAAGATGAAGGGAAAGATTCCAAAGGGGGGGAAGAGAAAGATGAAAAGGAGGAGCCTAGCTCCCCAAAGATATATCAACAATTTCACACCCTAGCCCTCAACCAAATCTGATCTCCTACTATACATTTATTGAAGGGGGCATATTGATTCCTCGGAAGTTTGCAGTCCCTTTATTTTATCAGTTAGAAAAATAAAGAGCATCCTGATGATTGAGTTGATTCGAGTTCAATATGGGCATGCCTGGGAGGACTAGGTAGGTGTACGAAGTTGGTTCCACTTCCGACAGCATTTATGTCTCTATTTCCAACAGCACCCTAGTATTTCTCTCATCAACAAATATTCAAATCATGTCCACCGTTATTTTCATGTATGTAATAATCAGACCAACAAAATGTGTGCATGACATAGGGATCATGGAGGAGAAGGCCACTGAGTTGGGAATGGATTTGTCTGATGTTAGGCTCAGAGAATCCATGTTGAAAGATCAACTTTAGTAAGCCCTGGCAGAAAATGCAAGATTGCAATATCAACTTCAGAAAAAGGACAAACAAATGGCCACCATGGCATATTTGTGCATGGAGGCCATTCAACACAGATACCCATCAGAATCCTATGTAGTCTACCTCAAAGAACAATGGCTCCAATTTAAAATCAATACACTAGCCTCTCATGGATCCTTACATTTTCAGAACTACAAACAATTAATTGAATTTTTCAACCAGTTAAGCATGGAAGACAAGGAAAATATGACATAATTCTACAGGAACAATCTTGTGTTGATAAAATTGAAAATTTGGGACCCTAACCTTAGAATGGGAGACATGCAGTTGATGGAATTAGCCTCTTGGATGGCCAATGAGGAAGCAAGAGCAAAAGAAGTAAGGAGGGTAATGAGGAGAGAAAACAAATAGCCTCTACACATTAGGGCATAACTATTCAACCCTAGGGGAGTCATCAACACCCGTCTCAAGATAGAAAAGGATGTTGCACTTGCAGACAAGTACCTCAACATAAAAGCACAATCCATTTCCCACTTTGATGATGTTTCTAGGTTTTTGGGAGATGACCGTATAATTTCTAGTCAAAGGATATGGAAGTGCCTCCCATTCAGTCTTAGAAACATGGAATACCACACCCAAGAGAGATTGATGAGTGCTCTAGAAAGGGCACCACTATACAAAAGGGCTATGAGATCAATGAAAATACAGTGGCTTGGATTGAAACTCAATCCACCTTTTCTGTTGGGACTGGGTGATGGGAAAGACCGAGAGGAGGAAAATAGAAAATGGGAAGAGGTAGAAAATAATGTTGGGCTCTACCTTCCTTAAGGAACTCCTTCACTTATTCCTTGGAAGGTGAGGGGGGCAACTAAAGAACTGAAAGAGATGGAGAAGGAGGACTAAGTTTCTCAGAGGATAAGCAACTATTTGGTAGGGGGTTTATGATAAGCTCCATCATTAGGTATAATTGGAGGGATTAATTGTCACCTTTTTAGCCTTATTAGTCTCTCTTTCTCACATTTAATTAAATTATGGTCATATGTTTCTAGTGTAGATGATGATAAAGACTTGTCATACTTTGAATGCCTAATGCGTTTTAAATTCAGAATAATCACAAATATATTCCTCTTTTGTTGAAGATTTTGTAATTAAAGCTTGGAGTAGAAAACAAGGAGAGATTCTAGGAGGGTTTTCCACCCCCTTAACTCCCAAAGGCAGCCAAGAGATCCTCGCGATTCCCTCCAACAACTCGAAATCAAAGGCTTCCAAGAAAGTGGGAGATCAAGTGCACCAAAGCTCCACTTATCTTGGAGTTAAAGGGTACACTGTTGAGAATGCAGCAAGATGATGGAGCTTAGTGAAATGAAGTCGCCTTCACTAAGTGGGCCCGCAGGCAAATTCTGGCGCAAAGTCTATTTTTAGACTATGTCTATTTTTAGACATACGGAGCATAATTTGGGAATTCTACTTTGAGATTCTTAAAGTATGCGACATGTCGGTAAAAATAGATGAGACCCTTATTTTTAGGACCCGGGCTATTTTTAGACTGATCTCCTAAAAATATGGAAGTCAAATATTATTTACCCTTAATAATATTTTGACTATAAACAGCAGTTTACTCTCTTGGCGCACTTCAGTTTGAGTCATGGAGGTGGCTCATGCAACTTACACAAGGAATCACGTGGTTCCTAGGGTTTGATGGCATCTTGCATGGTTGGCTTCAGTTAGACTTCAGTGGCAGAAGTTTTGGAGGAGTTAACGGGACAGATAGTGGAGTTGTGTTCTGTTTGTTTTAGTTGAACTAGTTGGGATTAGTTAACCAACTAATCAACTAGATATGAGTGGAGTGAATTAAATAATATTTAATTCACTAAATATTAACTCATTAGTCAACTCAAGAACACTTCAGTTCACTACAGTGCATGATCAGTTCAGTGGAGACCAATGGAAGAGGTAGATGAAAGGGTGAGTAAAGCTATCAGTTGGTAGATTTGTTTTGCATGAGATTTGCATTACACTTGGAGGAATTGTCCATGACAATTGCGCAGTCAAGGCAAGAGGATTCGAACCTTGAACCTCTTCATATACAGGCCATGATTGCGCAATAGAGGCAAGGCAGTTAGTGGTGTGTTTTGAACCCGAGACTTGTTCAAAACCAAGCTAGATTGTGAGTAACTTCATGAGAGAGTACTGAGTACTTGTGAGGAGTATTGTACTTATTTGGTTACTTGATTTCTCCATTATAATATACACAATAGCTGCGGGGTTTTCAGCTATAGGCTTTCCCCATACATACTGAGTTAATGTGTGATTGAATTGATGTGAGATTGCTTCTGTTATTTCCGCATGTGACAATTAATTGTAGAAGAAGGTTATGTGTTATGTATGCAATTCGAAATTGATATATGACCAGGTTAATCTTCAGTGAATAAGTGATTTATTCAGCTATTTTCTACATACACATCACCTACTTTTTAGGGAGATGTTGGTATCTACCCTTTAGGTTAAATAGGGCAGAGCAAGAGCTCATCAGGATTCAGACGTTTAAGGAATCTAGTAGACTCTTAGCTCTTGTAATAGGTTTTTGAGACTTTTATGGTTATGTAATGAGACTATTTTTTGAAATAAAATGAGTATTCAGATTTTCCTTCACTGATTTAGTTTCATAGGACTAGGCTTGTGGGTTAGGGCCCAATCCATTGGCCTTAGTATCTCTCTTGTGTATTCATATTTATATTTCTTCCATTATATCTAGTTTGCTTTATGAGTTTTAGCTAGTTTGTTTACATTTCAATTTATTGTTCTTAGTTTGCTTCATTTTATCCTTGATCTAGTTAGGCTTTCATAGATCTTGGTACAATATCATATACACTCAGAAATTTGAGGAGGGTAGATATTCAAAACAGGCCCAAATTTTATCTTTCATTTTTGATTTCTTGGAAATAATAGATAGGTTGTTGTAGTGTCATGAACATGTTGAGAATATTGAGTTAGATTTCTGTTTGAATGCTTAAGTAGGTTTTCTTGTAAAATTCAACTCATATTTTCCATCTTCTTCATCATAGATTTGCCAATGTTTGTTGCATGAACATGTAATTTTCTTGCAGGTTAAAGTAGCACATCAAAGGAGGACTTCATCAACACCCCTAGCTTCATTTCTCACCTTTCATCAGCTTTCTTTCAACCAAATTGCCTTCAGCCCTGTTTTTGAGATTTTCACCTTCACACCGTGAGCAAGAATAGACGTACAAGATGGGATTTGCAAGAGGTTCTGAGCTTGGACAAGGGGTTGGATGGATTCCATCCATCCAGGTACACCTTCATTCCACCTCTCCTATAATTTTATCCATCATTTTTGGCCTTAGATTTCCATCAGCCTGTTTCTTGTAGCAATTTAGGACTTTCCTGTAGCACTACAGGAAACCTTTAGCAAACCCTGTAGTAGCACCATTTAGCCTCACCTAGAGCCTAGAAATCATCATCAACGTCATCTGGACCTGCCATAACCATCGAGACACCTTCAGCCATGCATCCATCATTTCAAGACCTTCCTAAGCCACTTTAGCGCCTTCTCCTCCTTGATGCAAAACAATGCATTTACAAGCATAATTAGGTCATGATTAGATGCATGATTAAAGGTATGATAGTTAAAGCCTGAAGTAGTTAGAGTGTGTATAGCCATTTGACCCAAAAATGTGTGATTATATTATTCTCCTTTGTGCAATTTCAATTCAACACTTTACTTCATGAATGTTGCCTATTTTGCTTCTATTTCTTGCCATAGCCTACATTGTAGATTGCTTTTTTTTGCAAAATATCTAGATGTATATTATTGCTTTAGAATAGTCCTTTGACTGTTGATAGAGTAATTCCTTTTAGTCTCTTTTAGTTCTAGGTATAATTCCGAAGTGTGACAGACTTCACTCAGAAACCCTCGAAATAACACCCTTTCGTAGGACTCAGAAGAGGATGGCATGAGTAGAATGCATTTGTTGTGTATATAACACTGTCACCCCCAATTTTTTATGAAGCCCGGGTTGATAAAGTAAAGTAGAGTAACATTTGGGAGTTGTAGCACTCTTGGTGCACAACCAGGGCTCACCACCCACTACCTCGACTAAATGAGCTTCACTCCTTTCCTTTATCTTGTTTTTTTGATTGTTTGGATAGTCCCTCTTAAAGTTTCCAAATTCATTGCATCCAAAACATTGCACTTTGGACATGTCTTTCTTCTCGTACTTACCAAAGTTTCCTCTCTTTAGCTTCTTCAATCGAGCTAGAAAGGCTTGAGATTTCTCATCTGATCCAATATCATCCTTGACCTTGATCCTTTATTCATCCAATATGAATTGTGCCCACAACTAATTGAAGGGAGTTGAATCCTTTTTAGAGTAGATGCTTGTTGCAAAGTTGCTCCATTCTGGTGGAAATCCATTTAGTACACAGATGGTTACTTCAAAATCAGTTATTGGTTCCCCAAGTCCTTGCAAATGGTCACTTAGTTGAGAGACTCTCATGAGAAAGGATACCACATCCTCATCCTTTGAGTTCTTCATTCTGCACATATTGTTCCCCAGCAACATATTTTTTCCTGTTGTACTTACCAAATAAAAATTCACTAGCTTGCCATACATGACCTTGGAAGTCTTAAAATTTTCAACAATGGAACAAGATAAACCTTAATTGATTCAATTGTGATCCTTTGAGCTCTTACATCCCCTTTCTTGTACTTTTCTTGTTCTTGTGTCTTATCTTTCTCAGGTTCAGTAATTTCCCCAGTAACATATTCCATTTTTTCTTGTTATGTGAGTATAAAGTCAATTTTTTTCTTCCATGCTAGATAGTTTGATGCCCCAATGAGCTTGTTCCTCCTCTTGTTGAAATAACCCATATGACTTGAAGATTCATACATGATGTAATAATATGATACTTACTTGAGACCAATAATATTTTTGATGATGTATTCAATATTTTTAATTCCTTCGATATATTTGAAGTGTCCTTGATAAAAACTTCCATAGTCCCTTGATGCTTCCTTCAAATATTCATTCCAAATATATCTTCTTCCCGAGCGAGATCACCACTATTCTTGAATTATTTCTCTCATATATTAATTTGATACAAACTTGAGGTAGACTTGATATTATTTAATGTAGAAATCCTCCTTCCTTGAGTCCTTTTCTCAAAAGATCCCTTCAAGGGACAATCCTTCTTGAAGTATTCTTCTTCAAGATTTCCTTGAGAGTTTCCTTTCCCCTTGACAAGTAATTCCTTCTAGTGTCCTTACAAATTCCTTACTTATTAACCTTAGCTCTGATACCATATTGGAAGAACGGATAGCGGCATATATTAATTGTATTTTCCTCAACCTTTGCATTTTATTGCGAACTTATTAGGTTTATTGTGTTATTTTAGTTATATAATTCAGAAAAAAAATATCAATAATATAAACTGCAATGATAAAGGACATAGATATTAGGCTCTCAGCTAGGGAAAAAAACCTCCAAGGTAAAACCTGGAAATTCTCCTCTTCTTAGAATCTGATTCAAATGAGATACAAAGACCCAAAACCCAGACCAAGTCCTTATCCAAGTACTAAATTTTCCCTCTAACAAGTTCTTCTTTGATCCTGTATCAACCAACTTCAAACTGCAACTTCAACCTTCTAGCTTCAATACTCCAACTCGTCCAAAAAGTTCGAACCTACAACTTTGTCCTTGCAGCTTCTTTGGAAACCATAATCGAGCATCCTCCTTAGAGCTTCCTAGAGAAAGAAAAATCTCCTAAGGTAAATTATGTCAATATAGGGTTTCCTCCCTTCCAACTACAAAATTTTGCACTTCATCCTACTGCGACTCAGACCTACAAATTCAGCTTCCATCTACAACACCAAAAACCCTATATTTTTGGATGTGTGAGAGAGATAGAGCCCAGAAACAAGATATTTTTTCCTTCTTCGTTATCCAAGACCTTCTCTCTTATTTTATGCTTCTACCGACTTCAGATCAAAACCTTTCTTATGACATCAAACTTGTGGAGTGAGTGAGTCAAATGTGGTCAAAATGCTCCTTTATATATTCTTACCAAGGGGTCAAATTCCCTCCTTTAGGCCAATTTGTACTTTGGAGGTTCTAGGACTTCCTATATTAAGAATAATTATTTTTACAAATATATGTTTTCCTAGAAGGGTCTTATAAACATGATGTGTGACTCCTTTGACTCATGACAATAAATTCAAAGACCTAAAAACCCTATAAGCCCAAAGAACATGCTTTTACCTAGAAGACCATCAATAATTAACATGAAACCCATGCTTTCATAAATTTTCTTTTTCTTTTCTTATTTGTTACATAGGTTACATATTGAAATGACTACACGATTATGAAGACCAAAACTAGTTACATTTTCAACAGGAGGCACTGGGAGATTTTTTATCCTGCGTGACATGGATTTGGAGGCTCCACCATGGTCGAAAACCTTGACCTTGCACAACAAACTATGTTTAACACACTATGTAAATGTCACTTGTCACGACATGGTACACATGGACAATGTGATAATGGTGTGGCAGTGTCACATGGGCTAGGTGGAGGCTAGGTGAGTGCCACGTGTTGCCCTTGTGATGACATGGCCTCTCTTAATAGGTGAAAATATTTAATGATAATAAATTTTAAGGATTCATATTTAGATAAAATTTGTATATCTAAAAAACTATTGAAAACTTGAATGCAAAGGTGGTACCAAAAAGTAAATTCCACTAACTTGAAAGATGATATGGTTGTAACGCCATATTCATAACATATTTTGGATATTGAGTACAATGAGTAAAGCATTCACTAGTCTGGGATGCTTAAGGGGGTGGGATGTAATTACATAGTGGTATCAAAGCATAGGTTCAAACATTGGGTTTGAAGTGTTGATATTTGTAGCTTAGGAGGTAGTCCAAACCCCAGGCTCGAGGGTTGTGGAGGAGTTGGCAAACAAAAGTCTATTGTAGGCTTGAAACCCAAGCTTGGAGTTTTTTACCCATCAATGTTGGGGATAAAACCATGGAAAGAATTGGACACACGATGGATGGAGATGATAGAGGACATTGATAAGAATCCAACACAATGAAAACCGTCAAATTTCAAGTTGTCTACGATGATATGCGAATTTTTTAATGGATTTGTCGACTAATGTGGCACCTAATGGAGGCCAACTTGATGTTTTGGAGTGCCACAAGTCATGTTTTAACACAACATGAGTTTGTATATATAGCAGTGACGTTGGAGGACATTCCTCACCATACAAGTGCACCAAATCATCACCATATTTCTCTGACACTGCCACAGATGTAAAAGAAGACTAGCGTGGAGCATTTTGGGCATTTTGAGGTGTCTCCCGTCTTGGTACGGGTTTGAACTATTGCAAGAAGGTTCTGAATTACAAAGAGAGGCTTGTAAGGTTGTTTTCGGTGCAATTTTATGTGGAGAAGGTATATTTTGGTACAACGTATAGGTATATGTTGTTATAGGAGGAGAGAGGTTTGTTTGGGGAAAAAACAAGTAGTTTGCAACCTATACATTGTGCTGGAAGAGGAAAAAAACTTGAATTGTTGTAGGATAAGTGTGTTGTGAGGCCTAGAAAGGTTGGAAACACCTTTTGAGGGCAATGTTTAGGGACAAAAGCAAGGCCACAACAATTGAGGTGGTTCTAGAGGAGGAAAAGAGGGTTTTAGCATTGGGCTATAAGCCCTAAACAAGAGTAGAACTTGCAACAGAGAACATAACTACAAAATAAGGTATGTATTGTTGATTGTTTGTTGATTTGATCCGAGGGATGGAGTCATAGTGCGGAAATAAGTATTGGGTGCCTTAGGATTGTTGGAGGGAAACATTTAGGTGACCCAACAGTAGCCCTTTTTCAGTAGCCATAAAGGAGTTTGAAAACTATAGGTGGGTGAAGTGATTGAGCTTATGAGTAGCTCCTTGGTGGACAAAGGAGGCTACAATAGGAGGTAGATTGGAGCTCAAGGTTTGGCAAGTTGGAGGAGCATATTTTATAGCCATGTTCATCATTGGAGAAGCAAAATTTGATGGTGATAGGTGGAAACCCTTAATACCCTATGTTAGTATTCATTAGAGCAACACAAGAAGACTATAGTGGTTTGAAGTCCTTGAGTTTATGAGGAGCAATAATGGGAAGTTGTGAGTTGTGAACAACTTGACAAGAGTCTCGATGTGTTATGCCCTTGATGGGATAAGGAAAAACTAGTGAGCATATTGGATAACTAAGGTTTAGTGGCTAGATGGACTTGGATTGTTGATAGAGGCAGTGTTGCATATTTGGGACCAAAGGACTGTGGAGGTATAGGGTACGACCAAGAAATTTGTGAGGATATCTACATCAACTAGACATTCATAGTATCTTAAGGGGTAGATTAGTTATCGATGGAATGACATGAAGCCCTAGTTTTGTATTCTTGTACTAGTGGATATTTGAGGGCCATTATCCCTGGTACATAAGCACTAGACTATTGTATTATTTAGTTTGATTAATATATCGAAGTTGGGTTATTGTAAAAAATTTGTAAGAAGTTGTCTATATTTTGTGCACTAGTAGATTTACTATTGTTTATATTCCACTATGAAAAGTATACTTCTTGTGATAGTTGGTTTGGTACCATTAGTGATTTAAGATTCTATCCTAGACACCAGTATCGTGGAAAAACATGGTATTAGAGTGTGTATGAGCTACTTTGAGGGACAGTGAATAAAAATGTGCACATCGAGGGAGCTCAGAGGGACTTGTGGATATCTATATCATGGAGCAAAGGGCTCAACTGAAGACATGGGGATGTGGTCTTGAATAGCTTGGCAACAGGATTGGTTGGGAGTTATGGTGGATTGGTGGTGATCCTGGTGAACAACAGTTTGTTATGAGTACAGTTTCCTGATCATGGACTTCCTATGAATTGTCATGGATGGTTGGGACAACTTGAGGATTGTTTTGGCATGGACGAGATTGGTTTGATAGATATTGCTTCATGCGTTGGAATACATGTTGGAAGTCTAGTTCCTTCTTCAGATCATGATGTTGCATGTCCGAGATTGAAGGGATTACACGTGTAGTATTTGATCTAGGAGGATCAGTTCTTGCATGACTAAGCCAATGGAGATTGTGCAGGCTTAGAGGGAGTCTAGCCTTGGAGGGAGCAACCCAATGGATATTTTGGACCTTTAGGTTCATATGTGATGAGGCAGAGGCACGACTAAGATTACATGGTTCATTCTACAAAGTAAGCTGCAGTGATAGACTCCAAATGGGATAGTATCACTAGTTATGATGACTATGAAGAATTCCCAGTGTTGGAAGTACCTCCCTCACTAAGAGGGAGTGTTGATATTTTTAGGTTGGGAAGTACTCCAAACCATAGGCTTTAGGGTTGTGGCGGAGTTGGCACACAAAAGTATTTTTTGAGCTTGAAAACCAAGCTTGGGGTTTTGTACCCATCAATGTTGGGGCCAAAACCATGGAGAGAATTGGACATGTGATGGATGGAGATGATAGAGGATGTTGAGAGGAATCCAACACATTGAAAAACATTGAATTCTGAGTTGTCTATGATGAGATATGAATTTATTAATGGAGTTGTGGGTTAATGTGGTACTTAATGGAGGTTGAATTGATGTTATGTAGTGCCACAAGTCATGTTTTAACACCACATGAGTTTGTATATATAGGTGTGATGTTGGAGGTAATTCCTCACCATACTTGTCTCAGGCAGCCAAAGCTGCAAAAGAAGACTAGAGTGGAGCATTTTTTGAGTTTTGAAGTGTCTCTTGTCTTGGTACATGTCTGAACTATTGCAGGAAGGTGGCCATATTATAGAGAGAGGCTTGTAGGGTTGTTTTGGGTGCGGTTTTGTGTGGAGAAGGTCTATTTTGGTACAATGCATAGGTCTGGGTCATTACAGGAGGTGTGGGGGTTGTTTGTGGTAGCAAACAAGTAGGTTGTATCTTGTACCTTGTGCTGGAAGAGGATTGAACCTGAATTATTGCAGGAGAAGGGTGTCGTGAGGCCTAGGAAGGTTGGAAACACCTTTTAAGGGAAATTTTTAGGGACAAAAGAAAGACCGCAATTGTTGAGGTGGTTCTGGAGGAGGAAAAGAGGGTTGTAGCAGTGGGTTATAATCCCTAACCAAGAGAAAAACTTGCAACATAGAAAACACCTACAAACCAAGGTATGTATTGGTGATTTTTTGTTGATCCGGTGCTAGGGACGGAGTCCTAGTGTGGAAAGAAGTATTGGGTGCCTTAGGATTGTTGGAGGGAAGTGTAGGTGACCCAAGAGTAGCCCTTGATCAATAGTCATAAAGGCATTTGACAGCTAAAGGTGGGTGAAGTGATTGAGCCTACGAGTAGCTCCTTGGTGGACAAGGGAGGCTACTAGAGGAGGTATATTGGAGCTCAAGGTTTGGCCAGCTAGAGGAGCATATTTGACAACTCGTGTTCATCATTTGAGAAATAAAATTTGATGGTGATAGGTGGTGTTATCACCAATAAAATTTCATTTTTTGATTAGGAAGGTCATTAGGCATAAATTTTATTGTCTTGGTAAATTAATTCATGAAATTGATAGAATTTTGTGAATCGATCATAACCCTAATTTGTTAGAGTCCCACATGTCATGTCATCATGGTCAAATCCATAAAATCCATCAAAAATCTCCATGAATTGGTTTAAATTTCGGTTTTAGCCACCTGTCTGTTTTTTCTTGAGTCCGTAGCAAAATCAATGGAAAATAGGTTGTTTTCGCTATGGACTCACTTGACCAGTCCATAGTGAATCTACTAGATTTATAATAGAAAGTGATACGAACTTGTGTTTTTTTTGCATCGGTAAATAAAAGGGTGAGGTGTCAAGTTTTAAGTGGTTAGGGATCAGTGTTGGGGAAAAATAATTGCCTGTCATTTAATTGTCAACCTGGGAGTTTTGTAAACTTGTGAAGCATGAGTGCATTGTATATGCTAGAAATTAACTTTCAGTTTATATCAATATAAATACAAAATAACGAAAACCAATTCATCTAATCTATGAAATCAAATAGTGAAAATGAAATTCAACTAACCTATGAAATCAAGTAACGAAAAGAAAGAAAACAAATTCAACTAATCTATGAAATTAAATAACGAAAAGAAATAAAACAAATTCAACTAATCTATGAAATTAAATAACGAAAAGAAATAAAACAAATTCAACTAATCCATGAAATTAAATAACGAAAAGAAAGAAAACAAATTCAACTAATCCATGAAATTAAATAACGAAAAGAAAGAAAACAAATTCATAAGAAAATATAGCACGCACAATCACACTTGCAGGAATTGAAATATTAATCTACCACACTTGCGAGAATTGAAATTTTAATCCAATATTAATCTACCACACTTGCGGAAATTGAAATATTCTTGACATAAATGTAGGAAATATGCTTGACAGAAACGCAAGAAAATGGATGCAATCTAAATGCTTGACAAAAATGCAGTAAAATACTTTAACAAAAATGCAGTAAAATGAATGATGCAATTTCACACATTATAGATGATAAATCCAAAAGCATGAGAGATGGGAAAAACTGAACACATCTCAATGCAAGCATTACCAAAAACATGGTGAACATTACTCATTAGTATTTGTATTCAAGATGTGAGTAATCTTAACTTGTATACCCGAGTCTTCTCCAACTTTACACCATGACATGATAGGAGAAAGCTTCCCCTATTTATACAAAAAGATGAGAAGTTATCTCATTAATGAGAGTCTATGAATCTATACCTATATCTCTACAGTTACAATCCAAATAGGAAGTGATAAGTCACATTTTTTCTTAGAGTTACAATACAAATAGGAAATGAGACACATATCTTCATGATCCCATGATCTTCTCCATTCAAATTCGAATTTGGCCTTAAGAGGCCCCATAAGAGTCTTTTGGAATATTCTTTTTGACCTACACACGGAAAAAATCTCATTCCACTTGTTAGGTATAAGCAAATGCATATTATTTTCTAATTTTTAACCACAAATTCACTTAAAAATACTAGGAATCAATAATGTTTGGAAAAACATAAAGATAACCCAATAATGATAATGGTAAGGTAAATGTAATGAAATGGAGGTGGAGTGAAGGTGATAATATGGAAATATAAGTGAAAATGTAATGGAAGTAAATGACAATTTCAAAGCCCAACATACCCCACAACTGAAGCTATTACATGTCCTCATGCAATATATTACATTAATTCCTTTTTATCCTTGAGCTTTGGCTTAACTTTGCATGATATCATTTGATAACTTCATACTTCTACAAAGAATTTTAGCTGAATTGCAACATGGTTGGTTCTTGTGTTACAATCATATTTTGTTGTTGCATTCAATTTTGATCTTTGAACTTTGCATAATGATAATTTGATTATTGTTGCAAAGTATAGTTTTATTGGATTGCATCATGGTTGGTTCTTGTGTGACAACCATGATTGTGTTTGTATCCAATTATCTTTTAAGTACTTTTGAAAATCCATTATATGCTCATAATAATAATGTAATAGTTAATATCTTTTGAAAGTATGTGGGCTTTCGAATGTGATATTAATATGGCAAAAAATGAATGTGAATGTATCCCCCCTCAACTGATGGTATTGGCAATTTTATGAAATAAGGAAAAGAAGTGTTTTTTTTCTAAAAATTATCATTCTAGCTTTTCAAGGAATTCTATGGTAAAAGGTTAGAAAATGACATACCTTAACTTATCCTTTGGAAATGGATGAGCTTCATGTGTGGTGGCTGCAAAATTCTGGTCATAATCTTCTTCAAGTGGCTGTAAAAGTTATGGATGAAGGAGTCAAGATGACTTTTTATTGTTATTACTAAAGTTGATGAATCTGCTATAGAATAGTGTTGATTCTGCTGCTGTCATTTGATTCTACAGCTGCCATTGATTCTGCAACTGCCATTTTACTCAATCTACTGCATAATGGTACTGATCTGTTGCAACTGCATATCTTCTACATTTTCTCCAAAATGATGAAAATGATAGTCTTCATGTCTTCAAAATTCATTGGCACAATTCCTGCTATGTGAATAAATGTTCTGATGTCGAACATAACATGAAATTGTTGACTTAGTGGCCATTAACGGATGCCACTAGTCAACACGAAAACTCTCACCATTGATGACAATGAGAGCCAAGATGCCCAAACACATCTTGCTAGGTACGAATAATTTTGTTGTTGTCAAGTAACTAGAAGATCCGATGAACTTGACATAAAGAACATAAATTTGTTAAAAAAGAAATGGACAATTCCTTTTTTATTCTTATGAAAAATTTGAATGTCAAATGAAATAGATTAAGGAAAATCAAAAGTGTTATATTCAGTCCAATTCATGATATTGATAACAATCCATTTTTAAGAAACAACCATGAAAAATAAATCAACTCCCTGTTGTCAGATGACTTCATGCACTGTGCTCAGTAAAATTATTGGCATCACAAAGATTTGTTGTGTCATTTGTTGGGCCGTGAATACGGCCACTTTTTAACACTTATTTCATCCATTTTTACTCTTCTTTATCATGTCAGTTATTATAATTTATTATATAAATCCATTTTATAATGATTTATGCTCTTATGGATGAATATTATTTCTTCTCCTTTATTTTTAATAAATTGATGATTATTATGCATAATTTTATCAATGATGGTTTATTAATATATTTTGTAACATCACTCAGCATTTTAGCCTCCAAGATATTTGCCAGATTGTAGATTTGATCTCCAAATCATCATCAAATATTCCAACTCAGAAATTCGCTAGAATAAGAAGTAGCAGTTTTGCGGTTGAGATTCTGAGAAAATGAAGAAGAATCTGGAAAATCTGGAACATGGGTTTTGTCCAGAACGGACCAAATTAACTTTAATGAAAAACGGTTTGCCCAAATTCGGCCTGTATTGAGAGAAACGCAAGGTTCTTTGAGTATGATTTTCTTAGATTCGCTGTTGCGGCCGTCCTCCAAATTATCTCAGCTGCAAATCCAAATTCGACTTGCTCTTGTTGAAAGATGGATGGAAATCTATTTTCTTGTTGATCAATTGGTTAGGAACAATCCAATATTGTTATGAGAGATCATATTTACTATTTAATTTCTCTTCTTTGTGATTATAAAAGGAGAGCATGTATTATGTATTGGAGAACGATGGATGGGAGAGATGGAGAGATTTCCTGTTGTAATTATACAATTCCTCATCGAATTTCATTGATTAAATAGAGATTGGCTGTTTGTAAACGTTGTTATGCATGATTAATACAAGAACGTGTTGCCGTTTAACTTCTTAGTTATGCAGTAGCTCAGCGGCGTTTCACCGGTGGTTGAGGGCCCGACCCTGGTGGATCGATCCGCTGTTTGTATCTCTACCTTTTCATTATTGTTGTGAGATAGTTCATATTTGGTTTTATTACAGTTTGCAAGTTAATCGGTTTTCTATTTAATTGCTTTGATATCAGTGTGTTATATTAATGAATCGCGTTACTGTTCTTTTATTATGTAATAAGAATCTCAACACTGTATAATTTATCTTGTTAATACCTTAATAGAGCTTTGCTGTGCTATTTCCATTATGGTTTCATTCCACTCGCTATTCCGTTTGATTGATATTCATTACAGATTGTTGTTCAATAGGATTGGTTATTCGATTCCATTAATTAGAGTTTGTTGTTCAAATTTATTAAATAGGATTCATTGTTTAATTCCTTTAATTATAGTTTGCTGTCCATTTACTTTGTTGTTCATTTCAGTTGATTAATTGCAAAGAGTTTGGTTTTGAGAGCTTTCCTAGTTTACTTTCAACAACAGTTAGTTCAATTTCGATTTCACTTTGATTGCTTAAGAGCAGGACTGTCAACTGTAGAGAACACTGGTTATTGCTTCCAAGTTCCCAGATTAATTGCCTTGTTCCAGTTTGATTTCAATTGCATCAATTTCTAGAGGAATGAGTTATTGCTACTATATCCTCGATTCATGTTTTTTGAGTGAGTAGTTGGATTTCAGAGCATTTGAGTTTATGTTGTTGTAATTAGATTTCTTTTTCAAGCATCCGTTTACTTTTGCATTTGAAACACTGTACTACATCTTGCAAGTCATTACTCTTGGATAAATTGCTGCCTCAGGCTGAGTACACTCTTGAAATAAAAAGTCGCTCTTGGATTGATAATTAATGTGAGATAAATAGGTGTTAAAAAGATACCTTTTATGCCTCAACATCATTCTCATTAATTCTTTCAGTGGTGAATGGATAAGTAGGCTTTTTCGCCAACATTCTTTCCCCTGGATTCATCATGATCCATGATGCTAGTAGACATTGTCAAAACAATGAATCTAAACTGTCAAGAGGGTAGCAGGCGAGCAGTCAATGACTCAATTTATTTCACTTCGATATTTTATGATGGTCAGATCATTACTTACTTCTTCCACACTTTTAGTTATCTTCACATGCAATGTTGTTGGCATCTTGTCTGCCATCTACCATGTCAATTTTCTCACCAGCATATCCATGATCATTATCACTCCCGTAACAAGTTGTTGAGGCTTCAACCTTTGGAATATAAAGAACATATGAAAATAGGGTGTCAACTACATATGGTAGTGTGTGCTGCAAAGTGGTGAGTTGGCAGGGATCTTCAATGTTTCTGGAGATTTTAGGATCCCAATTAAATCGAGAAACATAATGATGCAATCGATGGACGATCTATTATGTTGGAAAAATGCCAAGTGGAATTGAGCATGGTGATTCACCCATAACCGTTAACTCCTTGGACTGTTGTGAAATCTCCTTCTTCCTTACAATATGCCACAACTCTCTCAACTGATTTTCTGTGCATTTTAAAAAACGTTTTCCTCACGTAGTCTGCAAATTAAGGCTTGAAATAACAGTGAATTTATCTCAAACAGTTGCAAAATTCAGAAAACCATTTGTGGGTTACTTAATTCACCCTGCTCCGGAGAAAACCCATGTCTCATTTTTTTCTTAATTCACCCTTTGTTAACTAGAAAATATGTTTTAAAATCACATGTTTAGACTGCCGCGTTTTCTGGAAATGCTCAGGAAATAAAATTGTTGATGGCTTTTCTTCAGTTTGCTTCAAAAACCTGCCACATAACATTGACATATCCTTTGCATGGGCCTTTGCTTCTTGCTTCTTTGTGATAAGCACTGCATTTTCCCAATATTCTACTTTGATCCATTTTATTTTGCTTGAATCTGCCTTATTAAGAGTGTAGTCCTTCATTCTCTCACATAGCCCATCCAAGAGAAACTTCACCACTACCACTTGTGTGTTCATCATTGGTGCATTTGCGTGAATGCTACATTCATCATCGGTGTATGCTACGTGAATCTGCACAATAATTTGGCCAGTGACCGAACACTATCTCCTCACATTCCTTCAATGATTTAAGAATTAAGGTCTTAAGAAAATTCATCACTTGAACATCATGCATAAGGGCAGTCAAGGGATCTGACATTTGCGTCGAAGGTTATCTATTCCGGGACAATATCTACGGTCATGAATTGGATACATAACAATGATCTCAATTATCATGCCAATCACAATTGAGCAAATGCAGAAATTCCCAATTGCCATCAAAACTCAATAATGTTCTTGTCCACAGTAAGCTTATTCAGTGTTAATGTCCTAGTTTTGTTATTGCAAAGCACATCCATTCCAACCATTGTCACATATCTAAGTGATTTTTTTTTTTAGTAATTGCAACCTCTAGCTCCACAACAACTGCTTTATAAGCTGCACATTTATCATCTATGGTGGTAATGGGGTGTGCAATGCGGATATGGACAGATATGAAGATTTAAATTGATGCAATAGAGGCTCTCAAGGCCAGATTACAAACGGATCGATATTGGCAAAACATAGATTAATTTTTCAATAAGATTTTTCAATGAATTTTAATTTTGCAATTGAATGATCTAATTTTCTGATCTTCCACGAGGCATGGGAAGAGAGCATACTAGTCAGCGTCGTCAAATCTATTTATGCATTTCAAAAATTCATATTTTCACATACAAATTTTATTTCTGATGGTGATAAAAAAAACGAAGTGACTCCTACTGTTTCACTGAAATTTATTCAAAATGAATGAATCAACGTTGATTTTTTTTATTTTTCGAAAACAAAAATAAAAATTCTAAAATTCTAGCCAAGGTTGGTTTTATTTATTTATCTAAAAAAAACTATTTTTATTTATTTTTAATTTTTTTAAGTATATGAATGCTTCCAATGAAGCCATTTACGGATTAGAATCTTTGAGATATTCATATCCAAATTTACGAAATGTACTTGATTTTTTTTAAGGAAATGAAAAATCCTCTTGATCTTTCGATTTTCCGCAAGGATCTCTTGAAGAATAGATGAATGGTGTGGTGCAATCGATTTTTGATATCATTCCTCAATGTAGTCTTTGGGCTGCATTCTAGACCCTTTGTCCATAAAAGGTTAAAAAACTAAAAATAAAATAAAATACACTCTATGTTGATAATGCAGCAAGATGATGGAGCTTAGTGAAATGAAGTCGCCTTCACTAAGTGGGCCCGCAGGAAAATTTTGGCGCAAAGTCTATTTTTAGACTATGTCTATTTTTAGACATATGGAGCATGGTCCAGGGGTTGCAGTATGTTATTATTGGAGCATTGGTCATGTTGGTAAAAATAGATGGACCTCTATTTTTAGACATTTAGGTCGAAGTCTATTTTTAGACTGCCTTCCTAAAAATAGGGAAGTCAAATATTATTTACCGTTAATAATATTTGGACTATAAACTTCAGTTTACTCTCTTGGAGCACTTCAGTTCGAGCCTTGGAAGTGGCTCATGCATCTGATAAAGGAATTACGCTATTCCTAGGGGTTTGGTGAGCTCATGCATGGTTGACTTCAGTTAGGACTTCAGTGGCAAAAGTTTGGTGGAGTTAATGGGACAACTAGTGGAGTTGTGTTTGGTTTAACTTAGTTGAACTGGTTGAGATTAGTTTAACTAGCTAATCAACTAGTTATGAGTGGAGTGAATTAAATAATATTTAATTCACTAATTAGTAACTCATTATTCAACTCAAGAACACATCAGTTCACTACAGTGCATGGACAGTTCAGTGGAGACCAATGAAAGAGGTAGATGAAAGGGTGAGTACAGCTATCAGTTGTGACATCAGTTGTGCATGAGATTTGCACCACACTTGGAGGCAATTTCCCATGATGATTGCGCTGTCAAGCCAAGGAGATTCGAACCTTGGATATCTATTTAGACAGGCCATGATTGCGCAATAGAGGCAGGCAATTAGTGGATGTGTTTTGAACCCGTGACTTGTTCAAAACCAAGCTAGTTTGTGTGTAACTTCATGAGATAGTACTGAGTACTTGTGAGGAGTATTGTATTGAGTTGTTACATGTTTTCTCCATTATAATATACACAATAGCTGCGGGGTTTTCAGCTATAAGCTTTCCCCATACATACTGTGTTAATGTGTATGATGATTTGATGTGTTATCGCTTGTTTTATTTCCGCATGTGTGATGATCTGAGTGGAAGAGATTATGTGTTGCATATGAATTCAAATTGATATGTGATCAGGATAGTCTCGGTGGATAATTAATCATTATTCAGAAAATTTCTACATGGTATCGGAGCTATTGAAGCAGAGATTGATCATCACAGTGATTACAAACTTATTTCGGTAGACAGAGTCTGCATGCGGGCCAGGTAGCCTCTAGATCCATCCTTTCCTTTGAAAGGTGATACATCCAGTAAATGCCCCTCCAGTCGATCTCTGTGCTAGAAATAACTTGTTCTCACAGATCTAGAGCGGTTGAGCTTTGAGTTGGAATTCGAATTTTGCAGCAATTTGTTTTCTTGGTGCCGGAGTTGAAAATGTATTTCAACGGTTTGCGACTCGAATATGCTCTTGAAGGCAGTTCAAATTATGTTGCATGGAAGGATCGCATGGAGGCAGTATTAGAAGATAATGGTCTTAAGGAGTTCGTGGATACGGATGTCCAAAAGCCCACTGATCCTGCTGAAGTCGAAGCATGGCAAAAGAAGATGGTGAAATGTCGAAGGATCCTGTTGGAGGGCGTCAAGGATCATATTGTATCCAACCTGCATGGAAAGGCTTCTCCATTTTTAATGTGGAAAGCTTTGACGGATCTATTCCAGAGTAAGAGTGACCAAAGGAAGCTGGCGCTCAAAGATAAGCTCAGGAACATCAAGATGGAGAAGGGCGACAGTATCGGCAAATACCTCACGAAGTTCACTCAATGCAGAGATGAGCTGGGAAGTGTGGGGGTGATTGTCGAAGACGAGGACATGGTCGACCTGGCTCTCCTTGGTCTTCCAAAGGCTTGGCACTCATATCAAGATAGTGTCAATGGTCGGGAGAAGCTGCCGGGATGGGAGCGCCTTTGGGCGGATCTCATGCAGGAGGAGATAAGGAGGAATACTCGAGATGGATCTTCATCAAAGGGAGCTGATGAAGAAAACTGCGCTTTGGTTGCCAAAGCAAAGAAAGGGAAGGGTAAGAAAACCTCTCATTCTGGTGCAAAGGGAAAGAAGCAGGATATGGCGAAAGTGAAGTGTTTTCACTGCCATGATCACGGACATTATGCTACCAATTGTCCGAAGAAGAAGAAAAACAAGCAAGCAGGAAGATCTGCAGATGGAGAAGCTTTGGCTTCGCAATTCGAGCTTGACTTTTCACTGATCGCATGATTGGTTTCAAGTGTGATGGGATCGGTGTGGTTCTTGGACAGCGGTACGTCATTTCATATGACGGGAGATCGGGATTTGTTCTCAGATCTGGAGGACAAAGATTTGGGTGTGCACATCGAGATGGGCGATGATGGTATATACAGTGCGACTGGTATCGGTACCATATCCTTTCAGAGGGAGTCTGGTAAACCCTTTGTATTGAATGATGTCATGCATGTACCTGGATTGAAGAAGAACTTGATCTCTGTGGCGATGTTGGAAGATAAGGGGTATGATGTGGTCTTCAGCGAAGGAAAAGCCTTCCTGCGCAATAAGACTACTGGAGAGACCCGGAAGATAGGGGTTCAAACCAAGAACCTTTATCAGTTGCAAGTAGATGGCTGCGCAGCAATGGCATGCAAGGCGGGAGAAGTGGTGAGCCAGGATGATGAGGGCGAACTGTGGCACAGGAGATTGGGCCACCTTCACCACGGAGCCTTGAAGATCCTGCAGCAGATTTCTACTCGACTTCCTAAGGGCACCCTTGCGCAGTCAGATCAGTGCAAGGGGTGTACTTTGGGAAAGTATGTGAAAGCCACCTTTCACGAGAAGGATAGTTGCGCCACGACGATCCTTGAGAGAGTTCACACAGACGTGTGTGGTCCTTTCTCAGTTGGTTCGACAGCAAAGAACAAGTACTATGTGATCTTTGTTGATGATTTCTCTCGAAAGTGCTGGATCTTCTTCATGCAGAAGAAGAGCGATACATTCGCAAAGTTCTGTGAGTTTAAAGCACTGGTCGAGAAGGAGTCGGGGAAGAAGGTGATTTCTCTAAGGAGTGATAACGGTGGTGAATTCATCTCGGCTGAATTCAAGGAGTTCTGTAGCACAGAAGGGATTCAGAGAGAGCTCATCGCACCCCATAACCCACAGCAGAATGGGGTGGCTGAGCGGAAGAACAGAACGATCGTGGGTGCTGCACGAGCGATGTTGCATGATCAGGGCCTACCCCTTCACTTGTGGGCTGAGGCATGCAATACAGCAGTGTATGTGCAGAACCGTTGTCCTCACAAGGTTCTTGGCATGAGTACACCAGAGGAGGCTTATTCTGGCAAGAGGCCTGATATTTCCCATTTGCGGATTTTTGGTTCTCCTGTCTACATGCATATGACGAAGGATGCGAGAAGGAAGCTGGATCCGACCGCAGAGGTTGGAATATTTGTGGGGTACACTGATACACCTCACAACTACCGGGTGTATGTGCCAGACAGTCGCAAGACTGTTGTGCGACGGGATATAAAATTTCAGGAGGAGAAAGCCATGCAGTGTTCGCTTGAGAGGGAGCTACACTTGCATGCGGATGAGGAGCTGTTAGTTCCTAAGGAGGAGCTTCCGGATGTGGATCAGCCACAAGAGGAGGTTCAGGAGGTGGAAGAAACCACCCAGGCAGCGCCAACCATCAGAGGGCGCATGCGCACTACAGAAGCTGAGCGACTGGCTCGGGATGCAGAAAAGGTTGTAGGACCACCTACAGCACAGCGCAGACAGAGACAGTCACCGGATCGGTACACTGGATACATGGCTCTTGTGAGTCAATGTGTTGTGACGGAGCCATCCTCTTTTGAGGAAGCTGTGGAGGAACCCGCATGGGTAGATGCCATGATCAAAGAATATGATTCGATCATCAGAAACAGTGCATGGGAGATTGTCTAAAGACCGGTGGGGAAATCAGTGGTGGGTTCGCGATGGATCTAAAAAGTGAAGCAGGCGGCTGACGGGAGTGTGGAGAAGTACAAGGTGAGATTTGTCGCCCGTGGCTTCTCACAGATCGAGGGGATCGATTATGAGGAGACCTTTGCACCTGTCACAAGGTACTCTTCCATACGGACGATCCTTGCTTTCTCAGTGCAGATGGGATGGCACATCCATTCGATGGATGTGAAGACTGCGTTCCTCAACGGAGTGATTGAGGAGGAGGTGTACATAGAGCAGCCTGAAGGTTTCGAGATCTTCAGCAGTGAGTCGCATGTGTGCCGACTCAAGAGAGCACTGTACGGGCTGAAGCAAGCACCTCGTGCTTGGTACACACGGATATACAGCTACTTCACCGGGCTTAGATTCTCCAAGAGTGAGGCGGATCCTAACCTGTACCAGATTGTGGTGGAGGGGAAGCTGTTGATCATCGTACTGTATGTATATGATCTGATTTTGACGGGAGATGAGCCGTTGATACTTTCATGCAAGGAGGATCTTGCACGAGAGTTTGAGATGAAGGACTTGGGCATCCTTCATTATTTCCTGGGATTGGAGATTTGCAGCGCAGTGGAGGACTGTTTGTTTCTCAGGGCAAGTATGCCCGGGAGATTCTGGAGAGGTTCAACATGCAAAGCTGCAAGCCTGTTGACACTCCTCTTCCTGGTGGTTGGAGGAAGGAGGATGCTACTTCAGCGGAGGTAGTGGATGCCACTGTCTATCGACAGTTGGTGGGGTCGCTTATGTATCTGGTCAATACACGACCCGATATATGCTATGCAGTTAACCAGCTTTCGCAAGCTATGGTTAAGCCTACCAAGCTCTTTTGGAAGGCATGCAAGCATGTATTGCGCTATATTAGTGGCACATCGGGATATGGTCTATGGTACAGACAGGAGGATGGAGCGAAGCTTTCTGGCTTCACTGATGCAGATTGGGCAGGGAGCCCAACGGACCGTAAGAGCACATCTGGAGGTATTTTCAGCATTGGGTCGACAGCAGTTTCCTGGTACAGCAGGAAGCAGAGATCCATGGCACTCAGTTCAGCAGAGGCCGAGTACATGGCAGCAAGCTTGGCTGCATGCGAGGCTATTTGGATGAGGAAGATCCTCGTTGGATTGTTCGGGTTGCATTTGGAGCCTATAGTGATTTACTGTGATAACCAGAGTTGCATTAAACTCTCGGCTAATCCAATATTTCATGATAGATCCAAACACATCGACATCAGATACCATCATATAAGAGATTGTGTTCAGCGGAGCATCATGATGCTTTCATATGTTCCCACGGAGGATCAGGATGCCGACATCCTGATGAAGGCGCTCACTAGGAGCAAGTTCGAATTCCACAGAGGCAGGATAGGGGTTGAAGATAATCCATATCTTGCTGAGAGGGAGTGTTGAGAATGCAGCAAGATGATGGAGCTTAGTGAAATGAAGTCGCCTTCACTAAGTGGGCCCGCAGGCAAATTTTGGCGCAAAGTCTATCTTTAGACTATGTCTATTTTTAGACATATGGAGCATGGTCCAGGGGTTGCAGTATGTTATTCTTGGAGCATTGGTCATGTTGGTAAAAATAGATGGACCTCTATTTTTAGACATTTAGGTCGAAGTCTATTTTTAGACTGCCTTCCTAAAAATAGGGAAGTCAAATATTATTTACCCTTAATAATATTTGGACTCTAAACTTCATTTTACTCTCTTGGAGCACTTCAGTTCGAGCCTTGGAAGTGGCTCATGCATCTGAAAAAGGAATTACGCTATTCCTAGGGGTTTGGTGAGCTCATGCATGGTTGACTTCAGTTAGGACTTCAGTGGCAGAAGTTTGGTGGAGTTAATGGGACAGCTAGTGGAGTTGTGTTCGGTTTAACTTAGTTGAACTGGTTGAGATTAGTTTAACTAGCTAATCAACTAGTTATGAGTGGAGTGAATTAAATAATATTTAATTCACTAGTTAGTAACTCATTATTCAACTCAATAACACATCAGTTCACTACAGTGCATGGACAGTTCAGTGGAGACCAGTGAAAGAGGTAGATGAAAGGGTGAGTACAGCTATCAGTTGTGCATGAGATTTGCACCACACTTGGAGGCAATTGCCAATGATGATTACGCTGTCAAGGCAAGGAGATTCGAACCTTGGATCTCACATTAGGCCAGCAGTGATTGCGCAATAGAGGTAGGCAATTAGTGGTTGAGTTTTGAACCTGTGACTTGTTCAAAACCAAGTTAGTTTGTGTGTAACTTCATGAGACAATACTGAGTACTTGTGAGGAGTATTGTACTGAGTTGTTACATGTTTTCTCCATTATAATATAGCACATATAGCTCAGCTATAGGCTTTCCCCATACATACTGTGTTAATGTGTATGATGATTTGATGTGCTATCGCTTGTTTTATTTCCGCATGTGTGATGATCTGAGTGGAAGAGATTATGTGTTGCATATGAATTCGAATTGATATGTGATCAGGATAATCTCGGTGGATAAATATCATTATTCAGCAAATTTCTACAATTTCTTGTATCAACTTTGTCAAGCCTTCCATGTCTGCTTTTATATCATTCTTCATGTCTACCATTTTTTCTTCCATGTATTCTATTCCATTCTTCAAACCATCAATATTAGTTTCCACGCCATTCTTTAAACCTTCCATATTAGCTTCCACGCCTTTCTTCAAACCATCCATATTATTCTTCAAACCATCCATATTCATTTCCACGCCTTCCTCCAAAAATTCCATTTCATTTTTTGTTGCTCTTTGCGAGAGCGAGATTTGGTGCACTTGCTCTTGTAATTTTGATATATCATTTTGCACTTATCATCTTCATAAGTCATAGTATGGTATTATAAGGGTTTAATGGTTGTTGAATTATTTTTAGAGGGAATTTTATAACCTAATACTGATATCTATGCTTCAATATTCACTTGGAATCTCTTCAAACTGATTTTTCAAACAAGACTTATGCAATTTGAAAAAAATACACACATTTTTCTTGCTATTGAGGAGCTCGATATTGAAACTGAATTATCTCTGTGATTTCGGATCTTCAATATCTGAAATTTAGTCTTGTAGTAGCCCTTTAAATATTATTTTGAATGCCATAGGTCTGACCTGATTTGGATACTTAAAGGAAAATTTATGCCCAATCTCCCATAATCACCTAATTACGGACTCGTTCATTAGAGTGAACTTGTATGACTTACCACATGTCATTGTTTCCTCCTTCGGCTTTGAAATTGATACACATGAAACTGCAGTCTGTGTGATTTTGACTCTGATGCTCAAAGAGAGAGTTATGTCGCTTTTCCCAAGGTCACCTCTTTTAGATGAAATTCAGGAGACTACACAAACCCTAACATCCACAGATCATATCTCCGAAAGTATTGTGAACCAAGATCTAAAATTTTTACATGAAGTTCTTCAGGATTTCAGCTTCACATAGTAAACATTGCTTCTTCTAAACCTTCCTATAAAAAAAAATTATAGAAAAAATTCCACGATGACCTCTTTAGAGCAGCGAAACCCTAGAATCTAAACATATAATACCAAATGTTATGAAACCAACTCCAAAAATAGAATAAAAGAGAGATCAACGCCTTAGAAATAAGTCACTTCAAGGGGGAAACCTCCTTTACATTACATAAATGAACAATTCTTAGATGATACAAATGACAAAACCTCCTTCTGTATATAAGAGTCCACGGGGTCACAATATAATCCTAGCCAACCTAACAATAATAATGTAAGGGAACAATAATAATAATATGGGGGTTAAAGGTGTACACTAATAAAAATAAGGGACTACATTAGTAATATAGTGACCTAACAGAGAGGCCCAAGCCATGGAAGCTGGACCAAGGAGATGTAGCCGAGGAGGGGTGAAATCCTTCATCAAAACACTGTTTTAATTGATCAATTGTGATGGTTTGTTGTTATTTATGTTGTTTTTTTTCAGCCATTTAAATTCATGATTTATACTTTCAAATTCACTCATAAAATTCAGTTTTAATTACCACTTTGACACACATAAGCAACAAGGAAACATGTACATCAAGAATAATATTAGTAAATAAGTTTTATATCTGAAAATGAAATTATCCCAACAAAATTAACATTAAAATTCAGATCAAATATAGATAATAATCCTACACACTAACCCATAGTTTACAAAGACAATTAAAAATAAAAATTGAGGGTAGTTACAAGTAGAATGGAAATGTAGGCTAGTATGCAAGAGAAAATTCAATATTGCATACAAAAGCTTTCACTTTAGAGCTTACATAATTGGTTGAATCAAGGCCTATGTTTACTCAAAAAACGAAATTGCTAAAATGTTCCAAGGAAATAAAAATGACAAGAATGACTTTTAAATAATATTTTAAAGTAATTTGGTGACATCGAGTTCGAGTGAAATTCTCCCAACAATTGCCTCATACATAAATAGACGTTAAAAAAGTTATTAACTTATACAAAACATGTGCCAGTAAGAAAAATTTCACCTATATGTTACATCTGCCAATAATTAATAAATGTGATTTACATTTGATGATAGGCATATATCAAACACATACACAACCACATTATTAAATTTTCTTGATATATGCCGATAAATGTCAACCGATATGGATATAATATTAATATTGATATTGATATTAATAAATATATAATTATAAGAATAATACTATAATAATTATTATATTATAAAATATTATTATCATTATTTTAAAAATATCATAACAATTATAATGACAATTTATAATAATAATTATTATATTATAATGGTATGATAATATATTTGATATTGTCAATAATATAATAAATATCGCTATTATTAACCAAGGGGATTATTAATATTATAAACGCAGTGAATTATAAATTCCGTGAAATAATATTAAACACAAAGGATTAATATTATAAACCCAAGGGATTGTTATTATAAACCCACAGTATTAATACACTTAAGGTATTAATATTAAAAACCCAATAGATTAATATAGAGAACCCAAGAAATTAATATTATAAACCCTTTGGATTATAGACCCAAGAAATGTTTGTTATAAACTCAAGGAACTTATATTAAACCCTAGGATTAATATTATTAAAACTATGAATAATATTATACCCTAGGAATATGAACCCTTAGATTAATAAATCCGAGGGAATAATATTATAAACCGAAGGCACTAATAAACCCAAGGGATTAATAATAAAAACCCAAGGGAGTAATATAAAACCCAAGTGGTATATAAACCTTAAGATATATATTATAAACACCAAAACAAGCTTGGTTGACCATGGTTGAAAATTTCTGAGTCAATATTTGTTAAAAGGCAACAATATTTGTCACAAAGTGACAATGTTGCTGCTCTGATTGAGGTCTGTAGTCAATACATAATCTATGGTGCATTGAATGGGCAACTCAATAAAGTGAATTCCATGTAGTACTTTAGTTAAATATAGGCTGAAATAGTTTATTCATCACACATATTATTTTTGTTGTGATTTCTCCATTGTTTATATCCTTAATAATTACTCCTAGGAAGAATTGATTCCAAAATCCATTATTGATAAGTTGAACATTCTATTCAACCCTCATCTTCATCCTTATGAATTTACTTGGAAGGATAATGGTTCATCTACGTAGATCACATGCATGCACTATGTTACTATCATTGGTACAAAATTTGTGGATAAAGTTACATGTCATGTGAGAAATATATATTGTTGTAATCTATTATTTGTATGAACTTATCAATATTATTAGAAGGACCAATATGATTCATTTTACATAGTACATAAAGATAACATCAAATATCTTATTCACAAGACATTATAACTATAAAGATAGGTTTCTCAAAATTGTTCTGTAACTTTTATCTAGTAACCCTATTTGCATTATTATCTAGATTCGTTACATCAGGTTCATTCAATAAAATATTGGTGTACATCTCCTCCTTCATCATTTTTTTTTCTCACTCATTAGACTTCATTTCCCTAATACATTACCTCTATAGGATATTCTAATAACTTTCAATGATTATTAGGTCTTACATAGTTTTTTCCTTGGAAGTTCAGATTCGGTAGCCTCTTCTTAGTAAGTTATTGCCCTATTAAAAATTAAAAATCACTTAAATATTCCCTTCATGTTACAAATTTATTTCATTCCATTCAATTGAACATCCACAATACTATCAATGCATACTAGGAATCAACATTAGACACCAAGATCTTGGCCAATAATTCAAAATATATTAATCCAATTATTAAAATTATTTTTACTACAGATAAATTTTTCATCATGAAGACGTGCCTTTTTCAATAGGAATTCAACACTTCCTACCTTGTTTCTTAACATGGCCATCTTGCACATCAAACATATTGGATTTAATGGCATTTGAGGCAACAACATTTTCCTTATCCAAAAAGCATTAGAGGAAAATGCTTATGTTTCTAGGAGGAATTACAAGGACTCTAGAGTCTTCGCATAAGCACGTTTTTCATATGTATTTCCCTATTGTTATTTAAATACAATATCATTATTGTGTTTGGGAGAGAAAATTTCTAAAACCTTGAATTAATTCTTCCTTGACAATTTTCTAACTTCATGGATTGGAAACCTTTCATGTTTAATTGCTTTATCAACCACAATATGAGTGTCGTAAATGGTGGAAATTTGAGTCATTTTTTAGCCTCCAAAATGCATGTGATAGTTGGCATGATGAGAGAATAAATTTCATAGTAAATATCATATGTTGTTACCTATTTACGACTTAGTATTTATTTGTGACACTAACTTGAGTCTTCACATCCAAGAATGTTTCAATCAAAATATAGCACCAAGTTCTAGTGGCAGAACCAGCTTATCTAGACACTAACTTGAGCCTTCACATATAATAATGTTTCAATCAAACTATAGCACCAAGTTCTAGTAGCACACTATCGCTTATCTACAACTATTTTAGTTCCTTAGAACTCATTTTTACAATAACCTCCATAAATAGAATTGTGAAAGGTTATATCTTCCTTCGTAATCATTGTTCTATTAACATATCTATTATTGTAGCAACTTATATAACATTGATCTATTCTTCTATAACAACATAATATCGACCAAAATATTAAGAAAACTATATTTACATTACCCAAATAAACAAAATTTATAAAATACTTTTATCTACAAAATATTATTCCCTATTTATATTTAACTCAATTAAGTATCAAAAAGTTGATACAAAATATTCCCATTTTTATATATTGATAACCTTTTTCTCATGATCTTTATTATAGGGTTACTTGTTACTATTTTGTTACTCAATTGTATTTAACAATTAATCTTCGTTTAAAGCATTGAATGGTTTTGATGTGCATACATAAATGTACATCCTGAATCTCATTAGGTTGGGAGGTGAGAATTAAGGTGTGCATTGATGTATACATTATTCATCAAATTTACATGAGTTTGTAAAATTTTCTGTAGATACAAACAAAATGTGCACTTATTGCGCCGAGAGGCACATCTACAACCCAGTTTGACCCCGATGTCAGGTATGTCACGTCCTCATACAAAATGTCGACTTAAGTTTTAAATTAAAAAAAAAAAAATTAAGTGTTGTCTTAACAAATAAATTTTAACAATCATATAAATAAACCAAAAATAAATTTAAAACAACTCAACTTGATAGATCCAGTGCATCTACAGCCTAGTATCCTTCATAAACCATTTCTACAAGAGAGACAATGGTTGTGATATCTCTCCTATGATATGGGTCTCCGCCATGAAAACAAACACGAAGAACAAAACCATTACTAGTAAGAAAAAACATTTTCCACTCTCTAATACCTAAATCATTCATCGTAGATACCAAATTCTCACAATGAATAATATCACAAAGATCAAGAGAATCTACACAAGATTACCTAAATCTCCATGGTTCACATAATATTTGAAATCACCAGGGTATTAATGTATTATATTTATTGGGTCGAATGCGAATTATGAAATTACATAATGGTAAGTTCTCACTTGGGTTCACCGAAACCTCCATAAATATTTTCCACTTACTTTGCCTATCACAAGTATTGAAGGAGACACATCTATTGATGAGGTGTCATCCATCTCAGCGTTGTCAATATTAGGGTTTCTTATCAACGGAGGAGAGCGAGAGTGAGTCATTATGGAAACTAAACATTTTTATTTTTTGGTGGGAGTATGAAACTTTTCATTACATGGTAGTTTTTCACTATTTATGTGATTGACACCTGTATGGTGAAGCAGAGATTGAAAAAAATATAATTTAAAAGCATTCTTATGGGCAATGCACACAATACTCGTTTTGAAAGATAGCAAGGAAAAATTGTAAAATGTGTTTCGTAATTGATTCTTCATAAAATTACTCAATAATGTCGTTTACTTCTGAATTGTGTTATAGACATAGAAAGAGTTACAGAAGTTAATGGAATAAAAAATCCATATAGGTTATCATTGTATATTTTAATCATTTGTGAAATTTAATTTTGTATGAAAGAACTCACTATAGAAACCATTATCTACCAGCTGGAAAGGGCGAGAAAACATTATGCAATAGAAAACTGTGGAAAAAAAGATGAAAATAAATATGGAAATTTACTACTTCCACTGAAAAAAAGATGAAAATTAATTTCAGTGTAGATGTTGATTTCTAATTATATTTGAATACTTCCACTAAATAAATAAACCCTCTTTTTATATTTACTCCATAAACCTCTTTATATTTACAATAAGTCAAAAAAGAAGTTTTATTTAGGTGAAGCCTATATGCCAAATACCATGGGTGAAGTTATTATTAATACCATGGGCTAAATACCATATTTATAAAAGAGCTATGGTAAATAAATAAATCAATATAAAAGAGGTATAAAGAGGCATGATAAATATATAAAAACATATGAAATATCATTATAAATCAACATCTAATTATATACCAAGTCTATGGGCCAAATACCATTGTAAATAAAAGAGGTATGGTAAATAAATAAAACCTATTTTTTTATATTTACTCTATAAATATCTTTATATTTACCAACACTCAAAAAATAGGTCTTATTTAGGTGAATCCTATAGGTCAAATACTATGGGCCAAATTATTATTAATATCATGCCAAAAAACCATTATTATCCCTAATATTAATATCAAAATATTAGTAATAAGAATATTATTATTAAATCTAATATTCATATTAATATTATTATATTCAATAACTTTGGATTAATACAATATTAAATTTTCTATATTATTATATACATTAATGTATCATGACATATTAACTCTAGATACATATGGAAGGGAAGAACAAAGACATAGAGTGATAGAGGTGGAGAGATAGAGGGAGTGAGAAGGGAGAGATGGGGATAAAATCGAGGAGAGGGGAGAGGAGGAATGAAGAGAGAGAGGGAGAGGAGTGAGAGAGGTAAAAAAGGGTACGCAAGGAAGAGGGAGACATAAATATAGAGGGTGGGGGGGAGAGGAGGAGAGATGGATGGAGATAGTGAGAGGATTGGAGGGTAGAGAGAGAGAGAGAGAGTTAGGGGGGAAGAGAGAGGATTAGAGGGAAAAGATAGAGATGGGGGAAGAGAGAGGGATGTAGGAGAGGAAGGGAGAGAGAGGAAGGAAGAGAGAGAGGAGAAGAGAGGGAGGGAGATAGGAGGAGAGAGGGAGGGATAGAGAGATGGAGTTGGAGGGAAGAATAAATACATAGAGAGCGAGAAGTGGAGAGAGAGAGGGAGTGAAAAGGAAGAAATAGAGAGAGCGTGTGTATGTTTTGGGGTGAGATAAAGAGAAAAAGGAGAGATGGAGGGAATGGGGGGAGAAGGAGAGAGGGAGGGATATATTGAAAGAGTTGGAGGGTGAAGAGAGGGAGAGAGAGGGAAAGAGAGAGATATAGACATGGGAGAGAAAGGGATAAAGGGGAAGGAAGAGAGAGAGGATGTGAGAGAGTGGAGAGAGGGAGGGAAAGAGAGATGGAGTTGGAGGGGGGAGAGAGGGAAGACAATTTATTTCACTAGATGCATTGATTTCATTGTGGATGGTGATTTCTAATCCTATTTGATTTCTTGCACTATATGCATTGATTTTAGTGTAGATGTTGAGAGAGAGAGAGAGAGAGAGCAAGAAAGAGGATTGGAGAGAGAGGAAGGACAAGAGAGAGGACTTGAGAGAGAGGAAGAGAGTGATGGATGAAGAGAGAAAGTTAGGGGGAATATATATATATATATATATATAGAGAGAGAGAGAGAGAGAGAGAGAGAGAGAGAAGAAGAAATACAGAGAGATTGATAAGTGGAGAGAGAGATTAAGTGACAAGGGAGAGATGGAGAGAGAGTGTGTATGTTTTCGGATGAGATAAAGAGACAAAGAATGAGATATGAAGAGAAGGGATGAGAGAAGGAGAGAGGTAGGGATATAGTAACAGAGTTAGAGGGTGAAGAGACAGAGCGATAGAGATGTAGGAGAGAAATGGAGAGATAGGAAGGAAAGGGAGGATGTGAGAGAGTGGATAGAGGGAAGGAAACAAAGATGTACTTTGAGGGGGGAGAGAGGGAAGAAGATTTCATGCACTAGATGAATTGATTTCAGTGTAGATGGAGATTTCTAATCCATTTTGATTGTTTGCACTAGATGCATCGATTTTAGTGTATATGTTTATTTATAATTATATTTAATTTCTTGCACTATATGCATTGATTTCAATGTAGATGATTGCTAATCCTATATGTTTTCTCACAATAAATGCATTGATTTCAGTGTAGACGACGATTTTTTATCCTATTTGATTCCTTGCACTAGATGCATTAATTTCAGTGTAGATGTTGATTTCTAATTATATTTGACTACTTCCACTAGATGCATTGATTTCAATGTACATGATTTCTAATTGTATTTGATTGCTTGCACTAAATGCATCGATTTCAGTATAGATGGTGATTTCTCATCCTATTTGATTGCTTGCACTAGATGCATTGGTTTCAGTGATGTTGGTTTCTAATATTATTTGCTTACTTGCACTAGATACATTAATTTCAGTGTAGATGTTGATTTCTAATCCTATTTGATTACCTGCATTAGATGCATCCATTTCACTATAGATGTTGTTTTCTAATCCTATTTCATTGTTTTCATTATATGCATTGATTTCAGTGTAAACGTTGATTTCTGATTTGATGTAATTGGATGTACATTGATGGTACATTAATTTTAAAGTGATTGGATTAACATTGTGCATTAATTTCACTGTAAGCAGGAAAAATTATTGACAATGTACATTTATTTTTATGTTTTAGTAATTCAACCTATTAATATCGAAGAGCAAGAGAGAAAATGTATGATTTTTAGTACAATAGTTCCAGAAAAAATATTTAAATGATTTATGATTTCAATTGTGCTTTTCATATAATCGATATGAAAAGATGACAAAACTAACAAAGGTGACAATAAGAATAGTAGAAGAAAATAATCTGAGATTGATTACAATGAAGACTATTTGTAGTTGAGTGCATTCTTATTATTCACATTTTCTATCATTCAAGAGTATTACATTGTCACTTTGCATTCAAAATTTTTATTTCATCATTTTTCATCATTAAATTTATTAACAATATTTATCGCAACAAACTTAGGTAACTAAGCAAATTAGAAAATTAAAATGACCAGTTATCAGACATATTTAGAATATATAAAATTATTATATTTATACATATGTTCTATATATTTTCTTTTGCTTCACACGACTGGAACCAACCTAGATCCATCTAACTTAGGATCTATCATGCGTCGAGAGGGATCAAATCTCTCGAGGTGCAAACCTTTCCTCAAGTTTTGCACTCAAAAAATAGGTTTGCACTCGAGAGATTTGATCCTTCTCGACGCATGATAGATCCAGAGTTAAATGGATCTAGGCTGATATACACTACTTTAAAACTTACTGTATAAAGATTTATTGAATTTTAAATGTGTTAGTTTATTCATCCTCTTTAACCTGAGTTTGTAATATGTTTTTGGTAGATAGAAACAAAGTGTGCACTTATATACACTATTATAAAACTTATTGTCTAGAGTTTTATTGAATTTTAAATGTATTAGCTGTACATGCTCACGTCATTTGTGTTTTTTTCCAAAATATTAGACGTGGTTAGCGCAATATATTTCGAAGTATTATTCCAGCATTAGGGTACTCGTAAATAAACTCTTCTCGTGTTTCTTTCACAATAGTATATGTGGTTCGTTGGAGTATCATTTCAACATGAAAGTTGTTTTCACCTTATATGAGTTTGTAAATTTAGTGTAGTATTAAATTTATATTTAAATGTATATGATTGTTTATTGGGGGTTACAAGAAGAGTTTATGGGTTAGTGTTGAATGTTTTTGATATTATAATAAAAGGACCATGTAAATTTTTGTTATAATTAGTGAAGTTATATTAATTGGATAGTTATATAGATTAAATGTGTGACAAATTTAAAATAATTGAAGTTAAAGTGTATTAAGTTGTTTGTATTTTTCTAAGTTTGATTTATGGTTTGAGAAATTTTAAATGACAAACATTTAAATTGTCAAAGTCACCGGAGGAGTGTGTCTTCAACCCGTTGTATTAGTAAAATTTGACTAAATTATATCATCTTTTACAAAAGTTACATTTTAAACTTTAATTTTATTTTTTAATAACAATCTTTAAAAAAATCATATATATTAAAAAACTCATATATATTATTGTTAGAATAATTTTAAAAAAGTTAATAAATTTTGTAATTAATTCCATCTTTATGTGTGATACCATTATAGAAAGCAACCAAAATTTTAGGTAGCATATACTGCCCTGTTAATTAATGGATGGATAACTTGGGAAATATTAATATTGATAACCATTACAGAATGTATTGAGATATGACTTTCTAGATTGAGGTAGTCACGCCCATTGTTCTGACATCTGCCCATCACAGAAAGAGTGCAGGTTTGACGTTCTGGAATGCAAGTTGGGCGATAATATGTTGGTTCATTCAAACACATTTTTTATGATTCATGTAAATGGTTGACTTCTTGCGAACCTACGAATTCCCCATATATGGCCAATGCTATTACTTCAATTATATTTTCATGACCCTTCCATCTCCAACTCCATTACGTCGCCATCTCACCTATAACGTGGTTTCCAGTTCCATCAATCTTATTTGTGCTCAACACGCCGGCTCACGGCTCTATGAAAATATCCCACACAAATCTCGGACGGTGTGTACTAGCATTACTACTCCACTCATTTGTCAAACTTGACATGCTGGAGATGTATCAATTCTGGAGATTCAGTTCCATCAATCTTATTTGTGCTCAACACGCCGGCTCACGGCTCTCTGAAAATATCACAAACAAATCTTGGACGGTGCACTAGCATTACTATTACACTCATTTGTCCAACTTGACATGCTGGAGATGTATCAATGGCCGCGCGAATTATACCATATCACGTGGGTTTCTTCGAGAAGTTGACTCTGCCCAGCAGCTTTTATCTAACAATAATTATATATTTCATGAGATTTAGAGATACAAAATAAAAATTCAGCTTCTCTACCCACCGTCGTAGTACTTACTACCTATCGTTAATGGATGCCCAGCCCAGCGCATGCATGCCAAAGTAATGCAAATTTGCAAAATTAATTTAAGTGATCTACTACTTTACTACCTACCATTAATGGATGCTGCAAGATTATTGCAAATTTGTAAAATTAATCCAAATGATCTACTACTTTACTACGTACCATTAATGGATGCCCAGAGAAAATCTGCAAAATTAATCCAAGCGGTATAAACTGATATGCAAATTTAATGCATATCTACCATCTGATTAACTAGTTTCTACGTCAATGCGGAAGACAGATTTGGATTTTGAAGTTTTCCTTTGAAGTTCTGGCCAAGTATGAGTTCTACAAGTCTTTGATGCTCCTGCTTGGCAGATTGAAGCGCTAAGTCTGAGTTTTCTGATGCTCCTGCTAGGCAGATTGAAGACTGAGTTTTGGATGGCTCAGTGCTCTGCGTGGCTAATTAGTTCTGGCCAAGTATGAGCTCTACAAAGCTCTGATGCGTTCTGGCAAAGTATGAGTTGGCTGATTAATTTTCCATAGTTTAACTAGCTTTTTCTCTTTGAAAATCATGAAAATTTCGGTAGGATTTTAAGAAAATTTGGCAGAGATTTTTGTAAATCCTTTTTATAATTATCAAACTTTAATATTTTGGGTGTTTTAATATTTTGGGTGTTTTAGAGGTTTTTGATGGGGCTGAATCCATTTCCACCATCAAAATCATGATTCAAACACGGTTACTGTAAAATTTCTTAAAAAAATTTGGTTATCGTCCAAACAATTCCTCCATTTCTTTAGACAACTCCAATTAGTTCTGACCAAGTATGAGTATGAATATATTTGAGAATAGTGGTAAACCAGCTAAAATGAAAAAGGAGTCATTTTTATCTAAGTAAAAATCCATATCATGAAATGTTTTGGAAGAATCAAATTTTACGTGAAATGATAACGCTCAACTCAATTGAATATAAGTTTTCACCCCAGGGCATATCAAACATAACAATGTCAATTCATCAATACGGATATGGTTGGGATTTAGTCAGATTTAGAAATATTCAAAAAATAATAATAAATTGATTGCTTAATTTATGTAGTTTTCGAAATATTCAAAAAATTTAATAAATTGATTGTTCAATTTTTTACAATGCAAATTTTGAAATATTCTAAAAATTTAATGAATTAATTAGATTTTAAAATATTCTAAAAAATTTAAGGTTTGAAATATTCTAAAAATTTAATAAATTAATGGTTTATTTGTTAGATGATTGGAGATTTTGAAACATTCTAAAACAATTAAAAATAGTAAGTTGATTATTTCATTTATTTTTTATCTGTCAAACTTCTAAAATATTTTAAAATCCTTAATCATTGAGTTATTTACTCATTTATTTATTTTAATTTATGAATAATCTTATTTTTAAACTTATTTTAATTATATATTAATCATTTAATTTATATTATAATGCATTTTTAAAATATAAAAATAATTTTTAATTTTAATTAACTAAATTTACTTTTTATACTAATACAATTTAATATAACAAGAAGAAAAGAAACCTTAACTTCGCCAATTACATAAAAGTTTCTTGTCAGACTAATTTTCTCTTTTATCCAAACCAATCGATTTTTGATCGAGTGTAAGTCAGACTTTCATCATTTTCAAAAATTGAAATTATTGACATATTTAAGAGTTTTCCGTTGTAGAAAAATACCCAAAAAAGAACCTTGTTTTATTGTAATTCCTAAAAAAAATGCTCTACTCCACCAACATGCCCTATTTTAGAAAAATCCTTATGGCCTTCTTACTCAAGTTTTTTCTGACTTAAAAATCTTTTAAGTTCTCCTTTCACCTTTTTATACAACAGTTTTCTATAATATTTCTAATCTACCAATGAATTTTGCTTTTTCTGGATTAACTTCAAGATTTTGAGGATATTCTTACTCCATAATTTTTTCTCACTTCAAAATATTTAAGTTCTTAAAGTGATTTTTCCTTTCACCTTTTTACACCACATTTTTCTCACTAAAATATCTTTGTAATCTACGAGTGAATTTTCAAATTTCTCAATTAACTTCAAGATTTTCAGCATATGATTTTTTTTTGTTTTCAATGCCTCTATGTGACCTCAATAAAGAAGACAGAGAGTGGCAAGATTTTATTTGAATTCCATAAATCATAGAGTCTTTATCCATTATTCTATCTACTTTTATTTAAGCCTAGAGTACATTAATTTTGATCTATAATTTTTATATTTTTTCTGTGTATTTTTTCTATTAATTTTTTTCATTTTTATATTTTTTCTGTGTATTTTTTCTATTAATTTTTTTCATTTTAATCCATGTTAAAAGGATTAAAAACTAAAATATAGTATAAATATTATTCTTCTTATTTTCTTATAAATTTCACTCTAATGTGTAAACATGGTTGGTTCTTTATTGTGCTTCGTGAATTTTGTTGTTGGACTTTATACAACTTGCACATCTTTGATGGAGTTGTATTATAAGAGCCAATGCAGTAATTGATTAATGGATTTACTATGTGATTTCTAATTTTTTTTGTAGATCAGTTGTACATTTATATATTTGACTTATTTTTCATTGGATAATTTATTTTGTACATTTATATATCTGACTTACTTTTTAATTTGGCTTACTTTTTATTAGATAATTTATTTTATATTCTAGAACAAATTTGCAAGAGTCAAAGAATTTTTTTATATAAGTGAAAGTCTGACACTCACCAATTTGTGTTAGAACGTAAAATGAAAAGCATAAAAAAATCAATAACGTCATCAAATTTTCATTTTACAAGCAATAAGGATTTGGAATCACAGGCTTGTGAGTATTGGTCACTTTCTCTGACGTAAATATGAAAGAAGTTGTCTACTCAGCGTGCGGAATAGCCTGGATGGCAATTTTTTGCCAGAATCTAGTAAAATAAAATTCAAAAAATCAGGTAGTTGGAGTGTTTGGAATCCATTTTTTATAGTAGAAATGGGTTGAGCACTATCAAAAACCCTAAAGACACTCAAAATACTAAAGTTTAACAACTTTAAACAAGATTCTGATAAAATTTTGCAAGATTTTTTCAAAATCTTTGCCAAATTTTAAGCCATTTCACTGCTTTTTTAAACCAAGCGAATATGAAAAGCATAAAAAAAATTCAAAAACATCATCAAATTTTCATTTTACAAGCAGTAAGGATTTGAAATTCCAGGCCTGCGAGTCGTGGTCACTTTCTTTGCTCATGCGTGCACCTTGTGCTATAAATTCTACTGCAATGCATAGAGAAAAATAATATAACTTCTCGACCTCTTCCTCTGTCTTTATCCTCTGTATTCGATGTCGTTATTGTTACTTGGACTGCTGCAGCTTCATTTGAATTCAATTTCAGCTGTAGATGGGAATTCCGATCCGTTTATCTACGGTCTGTGCAATGTAGAACAATACAGCAATGGCAGTGAATACGAGAGCGACGTGAACGCAGTAGTGAAATACTTGGTGAATGTCGCCACCGGCAGTGGCGGATTCACCATATATTGATATGGCGAAGTCAACGGCCTTCTGCAAGGCAGAGGCGACCTGTCTGAGAAAGACTGCCAAAAATGTTCTTCTGAAGCTTCAAAGATGGTTTGCAAAAACTGCCCCAATGCCATCAGCGCTCGGATTCAGTTGGAATTATGCTTCATCCATTAGGAGAAATACATTTTTGCCTCAGTTCTCAATACCGACGTCATATATGCTCTCGAGAATGTGAAAATCAAAAGTGATATTCAAGGTTTCAATCAAACTTTGGGGGATCTCGTGGAGTCTCTGCTAGGCAAGGCTCTCTTGGACGTGAAAAGATTTGCCACACGATCATCAGTTGCGAATTATTTTGTCACAATCTATGGATTGGAAATGTGCTTGAGAAGAGTTGCGGCCCTTGACTGTGGTATCTGTTTGAGAAAAGCCATTACAGTTATGAATAGGTGTTGTTCTTCTCATGTTGGAGCTCGAGTGTTTTTGGGTAGTTGCACTCTTCGTTTTGAGATATATCCCTTTATAATGTTGCATCGCATCGCATCGCGATACTCTACATCAACAAGACACTTGAACCAAAAACTTGTGATTTGCGATTGCGCTATCGCGGTGGGGACCACTTGTCCTCCCTTTTCAGAAAATTAAACAACCTCCACTGTTTTAATCAATTTCTCTTCATATTTGGTTGTTGAGGGCTTAAAAGCCCAAAATGACTGTTTCCATTAAAACTTTGTTCTTCCGTAGTTCAGCGCTACGAATGTCTTCATTCCTCCTGCAAAAATGACTTCGCCCATATCACAAAATTAATTCTCCTCTGCCATTTGTGGCTACGGCCCATCAACAATTAAATTCATCCTTACATTTTCTCCATTCCTCTTTATTACACGGTGTTGCGCACTCAATCTCTACTGCTGCCTTTGTACTCGTTTCTTCCTGCTCAAAGGGCTAGCAGGTGACTTTAATATTTTCAACAATGGACTAAAAATATCACCTGCACACATAGTGATGTTCGACCTAGCTATGCATATAAACATAAATTAACATGAAGGCTCCTAGTTCGTGACATGTCCCCCATCCATTGCATAGATACCTACCGTGTACTGAAACCTTATAACCATTCATGGAATTACATCAAGCATACGTAATATCGAACCCTACAAACTATTCATAATCCTGTAAAACGCGAAGCAGTCGCAAGCATGTCTTTATACCAACAACAAACTCAGTCATGAGTTTGTATCACAGATCAGTAGGTAGAGTTTTATTTGAGCCACACACACAATATTTGAGAATTTTTTTCAAAGTTCCAAAGATTTTGAATAAAATTACACCATATTCTTCCTGTAACACTTTACATTTACATTTTGACAATATCTTTAAAATTTGTACACAAAATGTGATGGAAATTTTAACAGACTACATATTTCCACTACAAAATTGAATGTGTCTCAGCATCCACATAAAATCATGTCAAAATTTATTGAAAAATCACACAGAATACAACTAATCAACAAGTTGCAGCGTCACATATAAATATAAATTGCTGACATTATTGGAAAGGACCAGGAACATTTTAAAATTTCACATAACTTCATTTTCAACCACACAAATTAACCTGCAACACAACATTCACATATAGATAATGTATGATTTTTGAGATTTATGACCTTATTTCTCTCTTTAAAAATATGTGAAAAATCACTTTCACGGAAAAGCTGCGAAGAAATTCGATAAATTTCTTCAAGGAAAAGATGCAAAGAAATTTCGTAAATTTCTCTCCAGTGGGAAATTGATGTGGCCAAATCAAGCTATGTCTCTGTTTTATTTTAAAATTCATAAAAATTCAACAAAAAAAAATTGATCTATTGTCATACAAATAATTATGGGGATAATATATTCTACAAACATACGGGAAAGGCTAAGTTTGTAATGTATAAAAACAAGTTAGGAATCATAAAAAATTTATTTCTCTATTAAGAAAAAATGAAAAAAAATCATTGACTTCACAAATTACTTCACAAATTATAGTACTAGTCGAAATTCAAAAACTACTCACAGTAGTATTGTTCATCTAAAATAAGATAGTACATGCGATGGTTTTGAAAAGAGACTAGTAAGTAACCTGTATATAAGAATACCAAGCGAAAATAACTAGTCCATTTTCCTTTACATAAAAAAAGTGACCGATAGGAGAACATACCCGACGAACGAAGAGCGCGGCGACGAGCAGCAGCGGTGACGAGGAGCAGCGGCGACAGGGACATCAGCGCGGTGACGAGGTGCAACAGCGACAGGGACACTACCGCGGGAACAATGAAATCGTAAAACCATTATACTTATCGAGAAATTTATTTATAGACAATAGTTCGGCTGAGCTATTTTAAATGAAAAATTTCGGCCGAACTTTAGTTGCCGGTTTTCCAACCTCCGGCAAAAATTCTGTTTGCCCGCGCCGTCAGTAAGCCGTCAGTCTAAATGGAATCACGAGTTCGGCCGAACTTTAAAAACAAGTTCGGCCGAACTATTACATAGTTCGGCCGAACTCTATAAAATGTTCGGCCGAACTATTACCGACAAAAATTTTCAACCCCCGATTCTCACAAAAGTGTAACCCAGCTTCATGTTTCAACCCTGTGGTATCACCACAATCGCAAGTAGCAATCGCATGATTGCATTGTGTTATCGCATATATGTTCCGTCGTTGAAAGCCGCGATGCGATCACGCGATTGCGCCATCACAAATCGCAAGTGTTGATCTGCCCATCCATATGCTTTACCGCCAATTATAAGTTGCGATGTGATTGTCGCACCATCGCGCAATCGCAACATCGCAATTCATATAATCGCCCTCCGCCCAAGTCAGAGTTCCATTGCATATTTGTGATGCGATCAAATCGCAATCGCAATATCGCATTCACCATCGCTCTGTCTGCCATATAACATGTTTCGTCGGATGTTTGCGATGCGATCCAATCGCAATCGCAACATCGCACAATCATGTCGTCTTAAAGTTTTGTTAAGTTGATCCGCCGATCGCCGATTGCCGACTGTGATGTGGTCCCCACTCGTACGTCGCGCATTTGATTTCTTTTATGTTCCGCAAAGTTTTTATTTCTAATTTGTTTTTTTTCTTTGTTTTAAGTTTTGTTCCCACTGCGCTATATATATATAGAGTGAAAAGCCTGTGAGGCTGTGAGAAATATAATGTAATGTTATTTGCTGTAATCATTGTGTGAGAGCCCGCAGGCAGGAAAAACACAGTAAGACCAACAGAGCACTGTTTGTGCATTTTGATAGAGACAGAGGGAGATTTGTTTTGGAGCAGTGCGTCTGTAGCAGTCTTGATAGTATTCTGTGAATCCTTCCACTGAGGAAGAAATTTGTAATAGTTTTTAGTTCTGTTTAATGAAATAGAAGAAAGCATTTTCATGCCATCTCTGTCTGCAAGAAAAATTTTTATTTTAATTTCTCTGTGTTTGAAGAGGTGAGTTTATTTTGGAATTATCAATATTCCAACATGGTATCAGAGCTATTTTAGGCTCTTTGAAGCTTTTCAAAGAAGCTGAAGAAGAAGACTTCTTGCAGTGTTTTCTCCAACAGTGTGAAAACTCAGCAGAAGTCAAAGTTCAGGTATTTCTCAAAGAAAACAAAGTTGTTGTTTTGGTTTAAAAGAGTTTGTTCTTTCAGTTAAAAGGAAAGACAGTTTGTTTAAGTTCAAAGTTCAGTTTAAAAGTGATGGTTGGACCAAGCACTGGTATGAGTATTGGAAATGCTCAGCTTCCACAATTTAATAGAAAGAACTATTATTATTGGGCCATTACCATGAGAGCCCTATTTGTCTCACAAGATTTATGGGAATTTGTAGAAGATGTTTTTGTTGAACCAGCTGATGAGCAGGCTTTTAATGCCTTAAATCAAGCAGAGAAGGATATATTGAAGAGCAATAGGAAGAAGGACTCTAAAGCCCTCTACTATTTGTATCAAGTAGTAAATGAGAGTGTGTTTCCAAGGATAGCAGCAGCTAAGAGATCCAAGGAATCATGGGAAACTCTGAAAGTAGCCTATCAAAGTATGGAGAAAGTTAAGACAACAAAACTTCAGCTGCTAAGAAGAGATTTTGAACCTCTTAGCATGAAAGAGTCAGATATTGTAGACACATTTTTTACACATGTGATTGGGATTGTAAATCAGATAAGATCCCATGGAGAAACTCTTGAAGAAAGAAGGATCGTGGAGAAACTTTTGCAGAGCTTACCCTCAAAGTTTGATGTTATTGTTACCACCATAGAAGAGACCAAAGATCTCTCACAATTCACAATGGACGAACTTCAAGCCTCACTCATAACTCATGAACAGAGATTGAGCAGAGATGAACATTCATCTCTTGAGCACGCCTTCCAGACCCAGATGCCTTCAGGAAGAGGAAGAGGTCGAGGCAAAGGAAGAGGAAGAGGCAGAAGCCAAAACAGAGGTGGAAGGAACAACCCTTCACATTCACATGGAAGGAGCAACAGTCAGAATCAGAGCCACGGACAATGCAACAACTAGCAAGGTGGACATCAACACCAACATGCTCATGGACAAAGGTATGACAAAACCAATGTCCAATGTCATTATTGCAAGAAATATGGGCACTATGCCAATGAATGTAGAAAGAAGCAAAATGACATGAAAAATAGGCAGAATGCTAATGTAGCAAAAGAAGAAAAGAACCCAAGTAATGTGTTGTTAGCATGTAATGTAGCACAAGATAGAGAAGATGATGTTTGGTTCTTAGATTCAGGATGTAGTAATCATATGAATGGAAACAGAGCAATGTTTTCTAATCTAGATGAAGAAGTAAAATCTGAAGTGACCACAGGGACTGATACTAAGATCTTTGTCAAAGGAAAAGGTAAAGTTAGTGTTCGAGCAACAAATGGGGAGCAGAAATTTGTTCCTGATGTATATTATGTTCCAGGTTTGAAGTGTAATATTTTGAGCGTAGGGCAGCTCATAAACAAAGGTTACAATGTAATTTTCAAGGATGATGTGTGCACAATAAAAGATATACCTCCAAGTAATAAAATCATTGCTGAAATACAAATGACCAGCAATAGAATGTTTCCGCTCAAGCTCAACACTGACTTGAAGGGAAAAGGAAAAAACATTGCAGCTGTAACACAAGAAGCCTTTCAGAAGGAAGCGAAAGATGAGAATTGGTTATGGCACCTGAGATTTGGACATCTCAATTTCAGAGGATTAAATTTGCTGCACAGAAAAGGAATGGTAAAAGGTTTACCATTGATTGAGAAGCCTAACATCCTATGTGAAGGCTGCATCTTGGGAAAGCAACACAGAGAAAATTTTCCATCAGGGAAAAGCATAAGGGTGAAAGCACCCTTAGAAATCATTCACTCAGATTTGTGTGGGCCGATGCAAACAGCATCAGTTTCCGACAGCAACTATATGCTGACCTTCATAGATGATTTCACAAGAAAAGTGTGGGTTTATTTCCTAAAATATAAGAGTGAAGTCTTTCAGAAATTTTGCCACTTTAAAGCTCTTGTAGAGAAACAGAGTGGGCAGTACATTAAAGTTCTCAGAACCGATAGAGGAGGAGAATATATATCAAAGGAATTTCTGTGTTTTTGCAGAGAGAACGGCATACACAAGCAGTTTACCACAAGGTACACACCGCAACAGAATGGAGTTGCTGAAAGGAAGAATCGAACCATAATGGAAATGGTGAGAAGTATGCTAAGGAAAAACACTTGCCGAATGAGTATTGGGCAGAAGTAGCAAACTATGCTGTGTATATTTTGAATAGATGCCCTACAAAAGATGTGATGAACAAATTTCCAGAAGAAGCGTGGAGTGGCAGAAAACAGGGAGTCACCCACATGAGAGTTTTTGGATGTGTGGCATATGCACACATTCCAGACAAGTTGAAAAAGAAGTTGGATAGTAAGGGGGAGAAGTGTATTTTCCTTGGATATTGTGAAGATTCCAAAGGATACAGATTGTATAACCCATCCACAAAGAAGTTTGCGATAAGCAGAGATGTGTAATTTATTGAAGAGGAAGTATGGGATGGAAGCATTGAGAAAACAGTCAATGTTAAAAGCTGTTTATCTCATGATGAAGATGAAGGAGATGTAGTTGAAATTAACAACTCATCCGTTGCACAACCTCCACCAATACAAGGACAGTAAGGAACGCCTCAAGCGACAGCGAGAACACCCTTGAGAAGAAATGAGAGTGCATATCCAAGCACACCACACGGAGCAGATTCGAGTGCTTCATCAAGCACGACTACACCAAGTGAAAGTGGAACAAAATTCAGAAGTATTAGAGAAATCTATGAGCAGGGAGCAGCAAATGAAGGTATGAACTCCTTATTTGCTTTGTACTGTCAAGTTGATGATCCTATTCATTTTGAAGATGCTATTAAAGAAAGAAAATGGATAGAAGCTATGGATGATAAAATTAATGCCATAGAGAAGAACAAAACATGGGAGTTGGTTGATCTCCCAGAAGGTAAAGAAGTAATTGGAGTTAAATAGGTCTATAAGACCAAGAGAAATGCTGAAGGAAAGATAGAAAGACACAAGGCCAGACTTGTTGTCAAGGGATATAAGCAGAAGCAAGGGATTGATTATGAAGAAACTTTGGCACCAGTTGCAAGAATGGAGACAGTAAGAGCAGTGTTGTCAATAGCAACACAAAACAAATGGAAAGTATACCAGATGGATGTAAAATTCGCATTTTTAAATGGAGTGTTAATGGAATAAGTATATGTGGAACAACCTCTCGGATATGAGAAGAAAGAACAAGAGCACAAAGTCTGCAAATTGAAAAAAGCTCTTTATGGGCTGAAGCAAGCACCAAGAGCATGGTACAGTAGGATAGACTCCTATCTACTGGAAAATGGATTTGAAAAGTGTGAGGGAGAACCCACCCTCTACATCAAAGAAAAGGATGGTAAGATGTTGATTGTTGTATTATATGTTTATGATCTAATATTTACAGGTAATGATGATTACCTCGTTGAAAATTTTAAAACATTCATGAAAGATGAAGTTGAAATGACTGACATGGGCTTGTTGAGATACTTATTAGGAATAGAAGTGGAGCAAAATGAAAAATGGATTTTTATTTCTCAAGCAAAGTATGTGAATCAAGTTTTAGAAAGATTTAATATGCAAGAGTGCAAAGATGCAATTACTCCCACAGTAATGGGATTGAAGTTGAGTAAAGATGACAGCAGCAAGGATTTTGATCCAAGTTTGTATAAAAGCATAGTTGGCAGCCTCATGTATTTGAATGCAACTAGGCCGGATATTATGCATGATGTTAGTCTAATTTTCAGATTTATGGAGAAGCCAAAAGAAGCACATTGGCAAGCAGCAAAGAGAATTATGAGGTATGTTAAAGGAACTAAAAGATTTGGTATTTTATATACTACTTCAGAAAATTCAGAACTAGTTGGATACACTGACAGTGATTGGGTTGGAAGTGTAGATGATCGGAAGAGCACTTCCGGTTATGTTTTTCATATGGGTCCAGGAGCCATTTCATGGCCTTCTAAGAAACAACCTATTGTAGCATTATCTATAGCAGAGGCAGAATATGTGGCAGCTACAACAACAGCGTGTCAAACAATTTGGATGAGAAGAATGTTGAGAAGTTTATGTCAAGAACAGGTAAAAGGGACAATAGCTCAGTTATTGCATTGTCAAAGAATTCAGTATTTCATAAGAGAACAAAACACATAGATACAAAATTTCATTATATCAGAGAATTGGTGAACAATGGAGAAATTGTTTTACAACATTGTAAAACGGAGGAGCAATATGCAGATATTTTAACAAATCCATTGGAGCAGAAGACCTTTGAATTTTTAAGAGAATGTTTGGGTATTATGGATAACCCAGCAACTGACTTTAAGGGGGAGTGCTGAAAATATTAAAGTCACCTGCTAGCCTTGAGCAGGAAGAAACGAGTACAAAGGCAGCAATAGAGATTGAGTGGACAACACCGTGTAATAAAGAGGAATGGAGAAAATGTAAGGATGAATTTAATTGTTGATGGGCTGCAGCCACAAATGGCAGAGGAGAATTAATTTTATGATATGGGCGAAGTCATTTTTGCAGGAGGAATGAAGACATTCGTAGTGCTGAACTACAGAAGAGCAGAGCTTTAATGGAAACAGTCATTTCGGGCTTTTAAGCCCTCAACAACCAAATATGAAGAGAAATTGATTAAAACAGCGAAAGTTCTTTAATTTTCTGAAAAGGGAGGACAAGTGGTCTCCACCGCGATAGCGCAATCGCAAATCGCAAGTTTTTGGTTCAAGTGTCTTGATGATGTAGAGTATCGTGATGCGATGCGATGTGGTCTCACCACAATCGCAAATCGCAATCACATGATTGCATTGTGTTATCGCATATATGTTCCGTTTTTGAAAGCCGCGATGCGATCGCGTGATCGCGCCATCGCGCAATCGCAACATCACAAATCGCAAGTGTTGATCCGCCCATCCATATGCTTTACCGCTGATTATAAGTTGCGATAAGATTGTCGCGCCATCGCGCAATCGCAACATCTCAAGTCATATAATCGCCCTCCGTCCAAGTCAGAGTTCCATTGCATATTTGCGATGCGATCAAATCGCAATCGCAATATCGCATTCACCATCGCTCCATCCGCCATATAACATGTTCCGTCGGATGTTTGCGATGCGATCTAATCGCAATCGCAACATCGCACAATCACGTTGTCACAAAGTTTTGATAAGCTGATCCACCGATCGCCGATTGCCGACTGCGATGTGGTCCCCACTCGTACGTCGCGCATTTGATTTCTTTTAAGTTCCGCAAAGTTTTTCTTTGTAAATTGTTTTTTTTCTTTGTTTTAAGTTTTGTTCTCACCGCGCTATATATATATATATATATATATATATATATATATATAGTGAAAAGCCCGTGAGGCTGTGAGCAATATAATGTAATGTTATTTGCTGTAATCGCTGTGTGAGAGCCCGCAGGCAGGAAAAACACAGTAAGACCAACACAGCACTGTTTGTGCATTTTGAGAGAGACAGAGACATATTTGTTTTGGAGCACTGCGTCTGTAGCAGTCTTGATAGTATTCTATGAATCTCTCCACTGAGGAAGAAAATGGTAATAGTTTTTAGTTCTATTTAATGAAATAGAAGAAAACATTTTCATGCCATCTCTGTCTACAAGAAAAATTTTGTTTTAAATTCTCTGTGTTTAGAGGAGAGGAGTTTACTCTCTTCATTTCTATTGTTTTGGAATTATCAATATTCCAACATCCATGTCGTCACGGCATGGACTATTATTATTCAAATTTTAGTCCTTAGTAAATAAATAAAACCTTTTATGCAAGCTCTTATTCAAAGTTTTTAATTGACGTTTCAAAATATTTTTTTGGTAAACCTATCATATAGTCACAACAATTTTTTTCAACCAATGGAAAATTTTGATGGTTTGTGATGGTTTTGGCCTCTTCTATAGGTATCCATCTATAACCAAAGTTTCACCATTTTCTTGGGCATTTTCCTCAACATTTTTAAAAGAGTAATGAAACTCCTAAACTAATGCTAACATTAGTTCTTAAACAGTAAATGTTTAAGAGGAGGAGAAACATATAGATCTCATATCTGGTAACTAGTAACCCAATCACCAACCCAATCACCAGCATGTTAATCTTCAATGAGCATGTTAATCGTCAGCATGTTGTGGGCATGTTAGCCATCTGTCACAGCTCTTGCAAATCTTTTCTGCATGTTATGCATTTGTTTGTATGCTAATCCCCTATTTGAATCCCATGTTAATCCTAGTTTGAATCCCCTGTTTGAAGCTTTGTTTGAAGTCACAATCCTCCATTCACTCGTAAAGCTACAACCTGGTTCTCAAGCTCCCTTTGAAGTCATAATCCTCCATTCACTAGCAGAGATGCAAGCTCGTTCTAAAGCTCTATTTGAAGTCACAATCCTCCATTGACTCGCAAAGCTACAACCTAGTTCTAAAGATCTGTTTGAAGTCGCAATCCTCCATTCACTCGCAAAGCAGCAACTTGGTTCTAACTTGGCTTCTTCTACAGGTAGGTTCTTACTTGCAAGAAAAGCAAGCAATTCCGTATGCAGCAAGTTAATATGCATTCAATGATGACACCACGTCTAATACAAACAGATATTATGTAATACATACATATATTAAACTACTTGTGTGCAATGAAGTGCTGAAAATGAGTTCAATTGTGCCTTTACCTTATCCGAAGAAGTTGTAGCATACATATGCAGGTGAAAGTTATAGCATACATTTTCAAGTGCAGATAAGACAGTAGCAAAGATAGTAGCACATATTGCACAACTAGAAATTTATAGTATTTATTATGCATAAGAAAGGACAACATACCTTTCAGAAAGTACTCTAAATTTTGAATTCAAAACGCATCTTTGAATTGATCTCCGCCCTTCGATTGATATTTTAACTTCAGCCTCAAAACACATTATTTCCATCGGACAACATACACTACTAGGCCGTCCACGACTTCAGCGGCAAAATCCTTATATACTCGTAGTCACACTGTAGAGCAATCAATTGCTCAGACGAAGTCAAGGCTAGATCACTGATAGTATGCAAGCATTCATCTTTCGAATGGAATAGCCATAATCCGTAGACACTACTTGGTTGAATCATAAGGTCACACCCTACCGGCAGCAATAAGGTTACACCCTTGCCGCATAAGGTCACACCCGCCTGATCAGCTGCAAGAACAACTCGAAGAGCACGAACTGTACAACCAGTGCTTACCTTATGCGCTACTTTCAATCAGATATTTGCTTATGCCCTTATCTTTGTATTTTCCCCTATCTTTGTGTGTGCCTCTTCTTCCTTTACTACTGCGGGTTCTCCATATCAATCTCGAACTTCAATTGTCGGGTTCAACTTCAATTGTTGAATCAATAGATGTCGATGATGCCCCTGCTTATTATGGATAAACAAGATAAGATTCTGCAGGGTAAACTATTGCAATTGGTGATGATGCCCCTCTAGCTAATGGAGGGTAAGCTGCTTACTCTCGAACAAAAAGCACTTGAATTGGATATCGAACCCCCTCTTCATTTCCTACTGCTACCGAAGAATTCTCTGCCTTTTCTTCTGCATCTCGATATGGATTTGGATTTGAAACAACGAGATCTGTTGCTATTGGTGGTGCTTGCTTGGCCTATACCATGCACCTGCCTTTCCCTCCTTTCCAGATGGAGAGACTATATATCCATATTTTCACTGCACATGACCCTGTGCCAGGACGTTGAGTTTGCATGGTGGCGTAGAACTCGCAGTGGTCACAATTGACTCCTGCAAATACTGGTGCTCCACATTTTTCCCTGCGTAAAATAAGGATTTTCCATACGCAAAATAAGGATTACCGATTACTTTATTGTATCTATTACCGTGTTTTCATACGCAGGAATGCCTTCATCCGCAGGAATGCCTCGATTAGCGTGCTTTTGCAGCAAATTCTATTTTTTCTTCGTTACTATTGGTTGTGGGGCCTACGTGCTAGCCTTAATAGGAGTAGTTACTAGCGTGAAGAACTGGCAGGTAGTTTGCATGCAAGCTCCAAGATGACACGTTTTAGTAATTATTTTATTAGTTTAAGTATATTTATTTAAAAAAAATATATAGTAAGATATTGTATGTTAACATATTGCGAATTCCATATGTTAAATTTTGACCCTTCTTGATCTCGTCGCATCATCATCATCATCATCCGCGTGATTTCTGACAACAATAGAAGCAACACAGATAACGAGGATCATGAGAGTGTAACAACATCCCAAGAATTGGGGAAGTAATCTTTAATTTTAATTCCATATCTTTCTTAGCAATCTTTAATTTTAATTCCTTGTCTTTCTGGTTCTTTTGATCATCGACTTCTTCATATTCATATCAACTAGAATTTATCTCCAAGAAGGAATCAGTAAATGCCTATGTATACTGTTCTAGATCAAGAAGCGCCACCAAGCTTGTTGTCTAATGGAACAGTTAGAATTTATGAGATAATATGATATCAATGAATGGTTCCGAATTCTAATACTTCTCTTTTCTGGTTCTGAATTCTAGTACTTTCTTTTCTTACCATGACTCTCTGCTCGAATTTATTTTCTTATACTCTGTAATGCCGTCTTCAAGTAGTATTAAATTAGTTTCCAAATGTCCATAGTTTGATGATATATTAATTGTTAACTAACCTACACAGTGACATTATCCATAGCCACTCTCTTCTTTATTATTATTTTTTCTCTGTAATTAATAGACGGCATTTAGGACTGGCACTTCATAGACCTGCTTCGACTTAAATTATGAGAAGATAAACATATAGTATTTGTAATAGTAAATAATAATAAAAATGCAGATTCACATTTACAATCTACTAGTGTACTGTAGCGTTTAAGCATTAAGATTGTTTTTTTCAAAGAAACATGCATTTCATGACAATCCCGCTGGGGGGAATATTCTTAAAACACTATAAATTTTATAAGTTTTCTTGCAGAATGTACTGGCCAAGCAGAACTAGAAAAACAATGATCTATATATTCTCTGTACACGCCAAGCAGAACCAACGAACCAATGATAACATATTTTCTCAATGATCTATCACGGAACCAATGGAGAATGCAATATAACATTGATCGCCGAAATGCTCCCCTGGCACACATGGAGAAGCACATATAGTGTGAATTCAAGATTTCAATTCCCCTTGGCACCAAATTGGAGATCCGTGCTCTAGTAACCTCATCTAACTCACAGATGCCTACATGTTGCGTTGTAAATCTCTTGGTTTTTTTGTCTTTTGAGTATATTTTGTTTAGGATAGCTCGATGATTTTTGTTTGATGTAAAAACGTGGGTGAGTCACGTATTGACTAAAAAATCTGGTAAGAGTGAGAGTGGTATAAGTTTCTGAAAGGTGTAGACAACAATGTAATATTTACAAGAAGTTGATAAGTTTCCCAAATTTCCTAATGAGAACGAATTCCTTACCAAGCGTGTTTGTTGTTATGCTATCATGACTCTGCCCAGAATTGTAGCAAATACTCCATTTGTTTCGTAGATTGTATGGGCATTTGATAGTACAATGGTTAGTAACTTCTTGACAAATATCACATAAATTTTCAGTCTTGATTACCTTATATTCTTTAGTTTGTTCACTCTTGTTATACCAACAATTTTATGTCGTATATTGCCCATCGGACTCGCAAATGGTACAATTGAGAAAAACTTCAATGATGAGCTTTATGTTTTAGTCTATTAAAATGAGCTTCCTGATTTAGTCTACTGATATGAGCTTTCTGATTTAGTCTATTGTTTACCTAATTTTTTCTTTCCATTCAAAACCATTGCTACACAACAGATCTCGCTTGGCTGGTGGTACGGACTTGCTGCCCCACAACGGTTAGGGAAATTTGAATAATTAATTTCATTATTCGTATAATTTTATATAATTTACGTTGAAGTGACCAACTCCAACTCCAAGGTAGTACGATACAATATTATTAAGCATAACTTCTTAATTATATTTAAAATTTGGTTTAAAATGATGAGAATTGTCATTTTAAAATGACGAGAACTTTCATTTTAAGTTATTGAACTTTACAATATTATTAAGCATTATTTCTTCTTAATTCTATCTATCTAAAATTTAGTTAAAAAATGAAGAGAATTGTCATTTTATGTCAGTGACTTATTGAGTTGGTATAATTTGAATGTGTTTTTTTTTCTAATTTAAATAATAAAAGTTATGAAATTTCATCAAAATTTCTATAATCTAATTTACATATAATGTTTTAAAAATAATCTAATTTAAATATAATTAATTTTTTTAAATATTATTGTTCAAATATTTATTAGTACAGTCACATTAGTAATAATTTCTCTTTTTTAAAATTAATAATATTATTTATTATTTGATAATTTGTTTAGTAATTTCATAAGTAAAAGTTAAAAAATAAACATTAATTTACACAATAAAATAATTTCCATTATAATCTCATAATGTTATTAAGTAAATATGAATTTATAAAATGTCATTGTCTACACAATGACATCTATGATGTGTTGAGTCGTATTAGTTTGAATCTACTATAGAAATTTTTCAATTTTACATAATTAACATTATGCTTTTGTTGTACACTTTTGGGTTACGTTAGCCCACACCTGCATCCCTGACTATGAGTTTCGAGGGTGGATGTCATCCTGACATGTACAGACGAGGTCGTAAAAATGGATTCTGCATACATATCCCAGTGGATCGAGACTGGATGGGAGTTAAAATATTGTCCTTTCTAAATGCTACATTTACAGAGCCGAGTTGTTGAAGCTTTACACCAAGTCTTTATTAGCAGTGCCACTCTTCCAGACCTTGATGCCCATTCCATTGAGTAAAACTAGGTCTCCATCACTCTCAAATTACAACTGGGCTCCATTGTCCGCTGGGAAACCTCTTCCTGCGGTCCATGCGAGAGTAGTTTCGTTTAGATTTCTGACCTGAATCTAATTCAATTTCCAGTAAATCGAAAGTATTGTGTATCTAAAGAGATCTCTACAAATTTCTTCGCAATCGTAATTCCTTGAATATTAGTTAAATGTGCTAGAATTCAACGAAAGTCGAGACAGTCTTCCCTTTCCTAGCAATAGGTTAGAATATTCATACATTATTCTCATAGCTCAACCATTTACAATGCCCTTCTCGTCATTTTCACAGTATTCTTTGCATTCGGATTTCGAATGTACAGTCTCATACAATATCATGATTAAGTAGATGTCTTTGCCAATGGGGTGAAAATTTTGTGAGAATACGTGTTCATGCCCCTTGCGGTACTCACTCCATACCAGCGAGGTTGGTACTCTATACTTCATCACAGTTATTTGGCACACATCTTCTATTCAAAATGCACACAACTACAAACTTTCATGAACATAGAAATCGAACACTTTGTCAAACCATGCGAGTAATATGGAAGCTTCTCAGTTGTAACTTCAATTTTGAGGACAATGAATACAACTATTTCCAAAATGTGCAGAGTCGGAACATTATAAACCTGCATAAAGAAAACTCCCCTTCACCCGAATAGTGAATTTTTCACTCTAATTATTTATCAAAGCTAGCAAATGAAGACTTTTGAATTTATCACTATACAACAACATCTCCAACGACTCAGGCCATGTCATTGATTCCTTTGTTGGCTCTTTTAGAAGACATGGATTTATCACTCTCCCTATTTGAACTAGCCAAACTGGGTGTCATTTCTTTGAATCACTCTCATCCTGATTTTTGTATGTCGTTCCCATTTTATTCAGAGGACTCTTGGGTTGAACCTGGTTGGCTAGATATTGAAAATTTAGCCTTGATTCCATTTGCATCTGCACCATTACATGGGATCTTCTCTAACTTCTAAGTCTCGGGATGCAATGGAACTTTTCTTACATTTCTCTTGGATTTAGAGGAATGTGAGTCCTGTAATTTATCTATTGCTAGCTCCATACAACTAGTTTCAATAGCTTTAATAGTGTGAACAAGAGGATCAAAATAGCTTAGTTGATGAGTCTTAATCTTGACTTCTACAACCTCATCACTCCCATTTAAAGGCTCAGCAATTTGCTTCCCTTTATCTCCTACCAAACCCTGCTCATGGATTCTCTCTTCAACAGACTCCCTCCATTGACTTATATTAGTAACATCCACTTCTACTATCTCAGTGTGTCCATTTAGAGGTTCACTGCTCTCTTTTCCTTCAAATGCTTCATATTCATGCACAACCACTCTTCCTTCATCAAGCTCACCTGGTTGATTATAGATGATCATGATCTTGGCAATCTCATCATCAAATTGTTGAGGCTCAACATTTACTTTTTCTTTAATGGGATCAAGCTCCTTTGAGTTAACTTTATCTTCATTACAAACACCAGATGAAGTATTTTAAACCCTAGTTACAGTGAGATTACCATTTTCAGTGGAACCAAATTTAGCTTTTGGTATATCTATAGTCTATTGTTTTAGGTTTATTTCATCAAAGTTATATTTAGGAGTTTTTTTTTTTTGTGTATGAGGTATCTTGGATAATGATCTCCTCAAAGTCCTCTTTGATGAAGCAATGTATTTGCAAAATCTCTGGTCTGAATTCTCATCTTCAGTGAGCTCTGACAGGGCTCTAGTGGATTTATTTTGATCATGGCTAAAATGAGCCTCTTTACTAGTATTTTGATGTCCAAGCTTAGGATAATTTGCATGGGTGAGAAGTATCTGCATTCCATAAAACATAATGAGAAATAACATGATGTGAGCCTCTTTACTAGTATTTTGATGTCCAAGCTTAGGATAATTTGCATGGGTGAGAAGTATCTGCATTCCATAAAACATAATGAGAAATAACATGATGTGAGAAAGTATCTGCATTCCATAAAACATAATGAGAAATAACATAATGTGAGAGGCCCTGCATACCTAACCCCATATATATTCACAAAACCATGAGGCATGAAAGAACATACATAAATGAGAAATATATTATTTCAAAGTTCCTTATTTCTAGCATGACATCCGACTTAAGATAAATGTGTTATTTGAAAACAAATTCCAGCTAAGCCAGCCACAATTATTAAATAGTTAATACTATACAAATGAAAACCTAAGCCAAGAAAATGAAACAATTAAATTCAAACCAAACACAATAAAATATATTTCTTTATATTTTTCTTCTCGCTCATCACATCCAAAAATGAAGCTAACACCATAAGCACCATTTCCTGGTCCTTCTCTCAAATATTGGGTTGGAGTTGCAGTTCTAAAACTAATTAAGCACACCACACATGAAAAAAGACAAAAGAAAGCTACAAACAAAAGCAATTAAGAAAAAAAAAATGAAAAAATGGCCATACTGCTCACCGAAAATTCAAAAACATATTACTATGTTTACAATGATATAATTTTAGTAACAAATGAAAGGATACAAGGATCCAACAAAACATGTGTCTTCCTCCTCGCCATTCTTTGAATCTGCATCTGTGGGAACCTTTATGCTCTAATCATGCACCCTGAGAAAAGAAGATAACGTCTTTACAATATGTTTCCAACACTAAATCAAATGAAAGAGTTATTTTAATATTAAATCATAGGAAATAATGTTTTCCTCAACCAAACAGGCACAAGTCTTGCAACACAAAACATAGTACTACTTTATGGGCCTTCTTCGTTCTGGCCAAAACATGTAAGGAGATATCAGACAGAAAAGGATATAGTGACATACTTCAAGCTCTCAGAATGCAAATAATTGCCAGGTGTTTGAGTCGAAGAAGTCCTCACAACCAACTAACAACCATAAAATAAATGGCGAAGATGCGTAGTAATTCATATCATATGCACATATTAAAAAGTTTGCAACTATGTATACATTAAATGCAATGTGCCCACCACAAACACCATAAAAAAAAAATCAAGCTTTAAAGTTTGCATCCCCTTCATATTTCCTCAATAATTTTTAAAGGATAGATCCACCAAGTCCACTTTGATCAATTTTACCTGTGCCTTTTTGGAAACTGAGGAATATGTGATACTATTTGCAACAGTACGCTTATATTTAACATGAAAAATTTCATGATCAGCAGGCCGAACTCTAGTAAAATCCCTTTTGTTAAAGATTTAGTTTCAAATTAGTTAGTAATCAGTTTTCTGTTCAGTTCCATTTCAGTTTCTGCATAACCAACCAATTACATGTATAAATAATTCACATTTATAAATCTAGATAGCGTGTGCTTTTCTAGAAATTTGTTCTTTTTGTTTTCTGCTTCTCCTCTTTTGTCAATTTGTCATGGTATCTGAGCCGAGGAGCATCTATTTCCTCGAAGTCTACTTGTTTCTCAACCATTGTGAGGAGGCATTTTACTGGTGCTGTATTGTTGAAGAGAGCCGTCAAAGGTTGAAGAGAGTCGTCAAAGGGTTAAGCCGCCCGTTTGTTTTGTTGTTGTTGGATCTCCAGCCCTACCATCGCCGCATACTGAAGACCTCCAACGAAAGTCCTGCCAGCACTATTCGTGTATATCGACTCCGGTTTCTTAACAAAATCTGCAATGTCATTCAACTTTCCTTTTGTCATGTTGCAAGAGTGCGGTAACGATAACTAACTCGCCTCCTCTCTGCCACATTCGTTTTCCTCGGGAATGTTGTTTGCAGAATATGTATACATACATATTTAGGTAGTTGTTTCTATTTTTATATTTAGGACTATGGTTCAAGTTCAGTTTCAGAAGATTTTGATCAAAATCAGTGTTTTCCAGTTTACCATTATGAAATGGATTTCTGTTTCTATTTCCATTAGCTCGTTCCTTGCAGAGTCCTGTTGTTGCCAAAGGTTCTGCCGCATTTCTGCTGCCCTCTGTTCTTGTTTGGTGAATTAGATGAGAGGAATACTGCTTTTTGCATGAATATTCATGGTAGAAAGTGTCATCTAATTACTGACTATAGAAACTCGCACCAATTCCATTTTATAAGTAGATTGGGAAAGAGAATGTTCTAAAAAAGAAAAGTTGTTGTTTTAAATATGTAAATTTCTTGTTGCTCCAAACATGTCTTTGACGAGTCAGTTTTCCATTCCTACACCTCTATTTAGTGGGAAAAATTATGATTTTTGGAGCCTTAAAATGCAAGCATGCTTACAAGGTTTAGGTTGTTAGGAGTCAGTAGAATTGGGGTTTACAGAACCTGACACAAATACAATTGATGGAATGAGTGCCGCTCAAAGAAAACAATTTGATGAACTTAAACAAAAAGAAGGTAGAGAAAAGTCATGCATTTTAAATTATTTAGATGACTCTACTTTTCCTAAAATCATTGCCGCTAAAATTGTTAAATCAATTTGGGATATACTTAAGGTTGCTTATCAAGGAAATGATAAAGTAAAAATGGTAATATTACACTCTCTTAGAACACAATTTAAAATAGTTAAAATGACTAAATCATAAACCATTGATCAATTTATAATTAAATTTATGGGTGTTGTTAATCAACTTCAGATGAATGGTGAAGAAATAGAAGACCAAAGAATTGTTGAAAATTTTCTTAGATATTTGACTAAAAAATTTGACATGATTGTTACTGTTTTTGAATCGAGAGAATTAACAAAATTATCTGTGGAAGAATTAACTGGTTCTTTGTTGGCTCATGAAGCAAGAATTACTTTAGATGTTAGTAATTTAGAGCATGCTTTCAAATCTAAAGCTTCTATGGATAGAGGTAGAGGCAGAGGTTTTCGTGGCACGAGAGGAAAATGTAGAGGATAGTCTTAGTCTGATGATAGGTCACAGGTAACTCAAGCACATTCAGAGCAGTCTCAAAATGATCATGGTTGTAGATGGATAGATAAATAAAAAATTCAATGTCAATACTGCAAAAAATATGGCCATTATAAGTCTAAATGTCGAAAATTACAGTATGTTTTAAGTAAAAACAAAGCCAATGTAACAAACACTAAATATGAAACATCAAATGCTTTATTTTTGGCATGCCAAATGACTGTGCAAGTACCTAATAAATATTTTTGGTTGGTAGACAACAGATGTAGAAATCATATGACTGGTCATAGCGATTTGTTTTCTCATCTTGATACATCTTTCAGTTCCTCTATTGGTTTGGGTGATGATCGCTAGGTTAAAGCTTCAGGAAAGGGTGTTGTTCCTGCCTTAAACAAACAAAATGTTGTGAAGAATATCTATGTCATTTATTATGTACCTAATTTCAAGAATAATTTGTTCAATGTTGGTCAGTTAGATGCACATGGTTATGATGTTAACTTTCACAACATTACTTGCACGATTTCTGATAAACATAAGTCTCTTGTTGCAAAGATTCCTATGGCAAAGAACAAGTTGTATCAATTACAATTGAAAACTGAGAAGTTGTATGCACACAATGTTTCAACATCAACTGACACTGACTTGTGGCATTTGTGATATGGTCATTTACCTATCAAAAGTATGAGTTTGTTGCAAAGACAGTCTATGGTGAAAGGTTTGCATGTTTTGTCTGATCATATCTCTTCCTGTACAAGTTGCATAATGGGTAAAAATAAGCGAGATAGTTTTGCTTCAGCTTCTAATAAAGCCAAAGAACAACTAGATTTAGTGCATACAGGTTTGTGTGGTCCAATGGAAGAAAAATTAGTTGCTGGCAGTCTCTATTTTCTTACTTTCATTGATGATTTTAGCAGGAAAATTTGGGTGTATTTCATTAAATACAAATCTGAAACATTTTCCAAGTTTAAGGAGTTCAAAGCCGAGGCTAAAAAATAGAGTGGCAAGTTTATTAAAGTCCTGAGGTCTGATAAAGGAGGTGAGTATGAATCTAACGAATTCATTGATTTTCGCAAACAACACGGTATTAGAAAAAAAATGACAACCAGTTATAATCCACGGCAGAATGGAGTTGCAGAAAGAAAGAATCAGACAATTATGAATATGGCTTGAATTTTGCTTAAAACATGAAATTTGTCTAAATATTTATGGTTTGAAGCAGTTGCATGTTCGGTATATATTTTGAATAGATCGCCAAATTCCAGTGTTCAAAGTTTCGTACTTGAAGAAGCATGGAGTGGAAAAATGGTAACTATTTCACACTTTCAAGTATTTGATTGTATTGATTTCTCTCATGTTCCAGAAAAATTAAGAAAGAAGCTTGATGATAGGAGCAAAAAGGATATTTTTATAGGATATAGTGATCAATCTAAGACATACAAATTGTTTAATCATATAACTAAGAAGTTTGTCATAAGTTGAGATGTGAAATTTCTGGAAGACAGGCCTTGGAATGAAATGGAGAAGAAAACTTATCCTAATCATTTTATTCTGTTAGATGAACATCAATCACCTACATCAAGCACTCCAAGATTATAGTTTCAAGACAAAACTAGTATTAGTTCATCAGGAAGTAGTAGTTCATAATCTTTTGACTCTGATTCTGGTAATCCTAAAATGAGAAACTTAAGTGATATTTATGCACAAGACGATGTTGATGATATTGTAAATTTTGCATTTCTTTCATTTCAACCTACTTGTTTTGAAGAGTCTATAAAGGACAAAGAATGGGTAGATGCAATGAGTAATGAAATCGATGCTATTGAAAGAAATCAAACTTGGGATTTAGTTGATCTACCTAATGATAAAAATTCTATAGGTATCAAATGGGTTTTTAAAACAAAGTTAAATGAGAGAGGTAAAGTTGATAAGCACAAAGCAAGATTAGTTTCCAAAGGTTTTACACAACAACTTGGCATAGATTATGGTGAAACATTTGCACCTGTAGCAAGAATTGATACAGTTTGATTTGTATTAGCTATTGCAGCACAAAACAAGTGGACTATTTACCAAATGGGCGTAAAGTCTACTTTTTTGAATGGTGTTTTGAATAAAGAACTGTATGTTGAACAACCACCTGGTTTCAAAACAAAAAATCAAGAACATAAAGTGTGCAGGTTGAAGAAAGAATTGTATGGCTTGAAGAAATATCAAGGAACTTGGTATAGTCGAATAGACCATTACTTGTTGAATAATGGTTTCAAAAGGAGTTTTCATGTGCCTACTTTGTATATCAAGAATGATCATCAAGGTAATATTTTTATACTATGTCTTTATGTTGATGACATAATTTATACAGGTAACATGCAGTTAGATGAATTTAAAGATGTAATAAAAAATGAATTTGAAATGACAGATATTAGATTAATGATATACTTCTTAGGTATCGAAGTGAAACAAACACACAATGGTATGTTTATGAGTCAAAAAAAGTATGATACTAACATTTTGAAAATTTTTAAGATGGACGGGTGTAAACCGATGGATACTCCTATTGAAGTTGGTACAAAGTTAAGTAAAGATGATGTGGGTACTATTGTTAATGCGATTTTGTATAAGAAACTTGTTGGTAGTATTATGTATCTTACTGCTACTAGGCCTGATATAGCATTTGTAGCTAGTTATATTTCCAGGTTTACGGAATCTCTGTCAGAATGTCATTGGAAAACTGGAAAAAGGGTGTTAAGATATATTGCAGGTACATCTACATATGGTTTATCATATGCAGCCTCTACATATAGTAAGCTTGTTGGTTATACAGATAGTGATTATGCAGGATGTATTGATGATTGGAAAAGAACTTCTGGCTATGCTTTTATATTTGGTAGAAACTTGATCTCGTGTTCATCCAAAAAGAAACTCATAGTTGTGCTATCTTCAACAGAGTCCGAGTATGTTGTAGAAAATTCAGAATCATGTCAATTCGTGTGGCTAAAGAGACTTCTCTCTGACTTCGGATATACATAAAATGAACCTTTTTCAATCCTTCATGACAACACTTTTGCTATTTCCTTGTCGAAGAACAATGTATTTCATCAAAAGAGAAAACATATCGAGACTCATTTTCACTTCATTCGTGAACTCATAAAAAATGGTGATATTGTTCTCAAATTTTGTGAATCCAAGGAACAGTTAGTGGATATCTTCACTAAACCACTAGGAAAAGTTAATTTTGAATTTCAATGTCAAAAGTTAGGAATAAAACAATGTAACCCTAAAAATTAAGGGAGAGTGTTAAAGATTTAGTTTCAAATGAGTTATTAATCAGTTTTCTGTTCAGTTCCATTTCAGTTTCTTCATAACCGACCAACTACATGTATAAATAATTCACATTTATAAATCTAGATAGCGTGTGTTTTTCCATAAATTCATTCTTGTTGTTTTTTGCTTCTCCTCTTTTGTCAAATTTTCAGTTTCCAAAGCAAGTGGTTGTGGAACAGTGTAATTTGACCTTGTAGATCCATGGTTTACTAAATTACGAAGGGCATTGTTTGAAGTAGACAACGTGATTTCGAATAATCAACTTCAGATACCTCTACCACATTTTTCTTATTTTTTAAATTTTTATCTATACTATTTTTTGTTGTAGTTTTTGGGTTTCCCTTTAGCAAATTACTCGATTTACAATAATTTCTTAACTTCTAGTTTTGATATTTTGTAGTTCTACTAGTTTCTGGGATATTGGAATTAACTATCTTTGATTTCGATCAAGTAGAAAGTGGATTAGATGTTATTTTGATCCCCTGGAATAGAATAAAACATTGCGTTATAATGGAAATATTTCATCATGTTTGTTTTCATAAAGGTTTATTCAAAGGTCCAAATAATCACTCAAGATGAGCAAAAAAAAAAGATGGAATGCCTAACATACCTTAGTAGCCAATGTATTTTTTTATTTTTAACGAGGCTTTGATGCATCATCTCATTCAAGAATTAAATTAGTTTGCTTCTCTTGTTCAATAGACATGTCCCCAGTCTCATTTGAACCCCCGTTTTCTATTAAGGTCACTTCAACTTATCCTTCACTTTTTCTTGGCAATTCAAATTCAATCTCCTATGCTATAGTTGGATGTTCTTGAAGCCCATCCATTTTTGTGCTTTCCATATTTGTTTCTACATCTTCCACAATGTTATCTTTTCTAGACTTTGTTATATGTACAGAGCACTAAGAGGATGGATCATTAGACATATCACCATTTTCATGATGGCCATTTGTTTTCTTGAAACTATGATTTATGTCTACATCCTGCTCTACATATTATCCATAAATTAAGGTATCAGAGGAAATGTCTATCACTCCATCCATTAGTGCAACATAAAATCTAGCACAACAATTCTAATGGTTGAGTGATGCTCCTTGTAATAAATGGGTACCATAAGGCTCAATAGTAGTAAGGAAAAAAAAACATAAAAATACCATATTAAAGGGATGTACATCTATCTAGTCTTCACTAGAATCGATGTTGAAATTTAGAAAAGGATGACTGGAGATATCAATATCTTCATAATTTTAGTAGACAATTCTGAAGTTTGGACCTTGATCAATAGCCCATAAAAACCGAGACTCAATGTCAGAATTAGGAAAAAGGATGATTTCAGATATAAATATATGTAGATTTTAAGAAAACAATTCTTGAGATTAAACTTCAATTAATAACCCATAAAACCTTGAAATTATAGTCAACATACAAAGTAAAGGCTTCAATAATTTCCCACTTATAGAGTTAAATGTTCAATGTGAGTGAACCAAAACAAAGATTAGTTTAACACCAATTTTCTCACTACATGGCTTAACTTATGCAAATCAGGCAACCAAAAGTGTAATCAAGTTGTCAAACTATCAGATTTCAAGGAAACACCATAGTTTAAGAAAAACTATTATGCTTAAATAAATTTGAGCAGAAAGGTTTAGTAGGTGAGAAAAATGAAAATGACATTGTCTACAGGACAGAAACATTAGACCTAAGCTCAAGCAAATCTTTAGATTGCATTGTTCTACAAACTTCTAACCTATTGATTTGGAGAGATCCCAGGGTCACCACAACTGACATTAACAAAATCTTAAAGAGATAGACTTTGATGTTGTGATTATACAATATTTGTGAGTGGTTGAATTTACATTTGATCTTTGAGCTTCACCAACACAAAAATGAAAAAAAATATTGTCCTAAAGGTTAAATATGGTTCTGTAATTCCCATGAGAACAAAAAATTGGAGCTACGTAATTTTGAGAGATACAACCTTGGGGAATAACATAGGTCCTTTGGATTGAACCCTAGTTAACTTGGCAAAGCCATTCATTCCACCATCAATTTTAAGAAGATTTTACATTCTTAACTACATTCCGATTTGAAGCTTTTACTTTCCATACCAACAATCTCAACTTAATAGGGCTAATGCATACCAACACTGGAAAAGAAAAAAATGCAATGGGACCCAACATCGCAAATAAAAACAAACAAAATTTCAGCGACACATCGACATTCTCAATTGTATATACCCACAAAAAATTGCATTAATAGAGAAATTCAATGAGCTCATTAATATATTTTTTTCGTTTAGTAATTTGGAAACCATTTTAGAATTCATTAAGTTGGTCTCCCACTAGTCGGACCCACCGTAGTCGTATTTTCAAATAATTTAGTTGCATATAGAATCATTAGGAGGGAATAGGTGTCGACCCTGACCTCGTGGATGGGTCCTATAAGTAGTAGGTAGTCGAGGAAACTAGAATAGTCTCAGTGCATAGGATACAAGCTCGACACCTAACCTATGTAGAATAGTGAATAGGGTGTCTTCTGTAGTCAGACCAATCGTTGATCGGAAATCAGGCCTAGAATGTTTGAGATCAAGGGAAGGGAGATAACCCTGACTCCCCACTCTTTATTAATTTTATTTGGAAAATTCTCTTCTTTAGTCAACTATATACACAACAAGAAAAACTCTCTTTTAACACCATAAGTTAGCATCACTTACATTATGTGGTGTTTTTGTTTATGTATCATATTAAAAATGGAGTATATCACTATAAGTTAGCACCACTTAAGTTATGTGGTGTTAATATGGTGTAAATGTTTATGTATTATATTAAAAATGAATTATATCACCATAAGTTAGCACCACTTAAGTTATGTGGTGTTAATGTGGTGTAAATGTTTATGTATTATATTAAAAATGAATTATATCAGCATAAGTTAGCACCACTTACGTTACGTGGTGTTAATGTGGTGTAAAGGTTTATGTATCATATTAAAAATGAAGTATATAATCACCATATTTGACACACAAGTTAGCACCATTCTTACTATGTGGTGTTAAAGTGAAATATTTTTTAAAGTAGGGTAGTTAACTTTGTGTTTGCCATGTTGGCATGTACAAGTGGATTTGTTAATGTGAATTGTCACCATAACTATAAAAAAATAAGAAATATTTATATTATGAATATATAAATTAGAACTAAACTCACAAATATTTATTTTATAATATTTATTTGTTTGTCATGTTTACATGTAAAACTAAATTCAAAGTAATTGTTTTCTAAATATTTTATTTCAATTATTTACTTTTTATATTATTCTCATGAGAAAATAAATACACAAAACCATATTACATAATTATTTATTTTATGAATAAGCCAATTAAGATAAATATTTTTATATTATTGTAATTTCAAATTAAAATAAGGGTGAATTCGATGGAGTTGGGTTACCCTTTTTTGGAAGAACTTATGTTCCAAAGGTTGAAAATGTATCTTTGTGAGGGTATTTTTTAAGCCCTCCATCAAAGCTTTTAAAAGGTCCATTTAGGACTAAATAAAAACCTGACTTAAACTACATAGCTCCATCGTCAATATGAACTTGATCTTTTCGAATCTTTTCGAACTCTTTTCCTCAGTTGGAACTTGATCTTATCGAACTCGCTCTTGTAGTCTGGGAAGTCTTGGGCTAATTTCACCAGGCTCATAAAGACTTGCTCCAAGGCTTTGCCAAGGATGCTCTTCATAGACCAATAAAGATATAGTGTCTGCTTGAATTATGTTAGTCTGCCCCTTGTTTGTCCCAAATATAGTATTAAACCTCTTCATTCCTAAGTATCCATCTTTGTCTTTGCATGTCTATTTATGTCAGCTTCCCATTTTTCAATGAGATTTTGAATTTCCTCTGATTTGTTCTCGTGGTATGCTTTCGCTACCTCTTGGATCACATTAATTGCAGGCCTCCTTCCTCTCGGTTTGCTGGGGGGTGATCTGGGTTGGGCTTCTACCGCCTTCCCTTTATCTTTCCATCCACGGCCTCAAGCTGCAGGGATCTTGGAATGGTCGCGAGCTGCAGGACTCTTGGAGCATGCCATCCCACAATCTTTGACTAGGTTTCCGGGTAGGTGACCTGTCCACACAATCAAACAAAGGCATAATTCCATATAATGAAAACGATCAAATGTCCATGCATCCTAGTTATAAGAAGAAAGGTGGCACAAGGGCCTCTTCCCAGGACTTCTCCCCTGCCCGTCTCTCTGCGGACCCATCACCCTCATACCCTACTTAATTTATGCCACCCCCTATCCCTGACGGTTGCACACACCCCATAAATTATCCCCATAAATGAAAGAGCTCATGCCTTCCTTCAATATCCTGACCTCCCTTCTGGTGTCCTCTCTCTCGTCATACCTTCCACCCTTGAAATTGACAAAGGAGGCGTTGCTACCCATTGCTCGGGCCGCGGTGGAATTCCCTCTCCCATTCCTCATGCGCACTGAGCCCAAGTAGCTTAAGGTGGTAAAAACCAGCAAATCCTTTGAACTAAACACAACCCATGACTACTCCTTAACTCTATACCCTGGCAGGATTGCCCAACCCCTCACCATTCCATCTTGTTGGCATCCCTTACCTGATAGACTCACACTTAGGTGCAAGTTGAGGCCATGCCCAATTCCTACTCTGACAAAGAGGCAGAGACCCAAAATAATCCCAACGTTCCCCCAACCAGAGTCGTAATGGTTCCACTCTCCTCTACCCAGCAGAAGACTAAACCAGTCCAGCTTAATCACCTTATGCTCCCATAGAGACCGGCCCAAATCATAAAATATAAACATGGCATGAACAAGGGAGAGGAAACCAAGCACATACCTGAGTTTCATCGAGGTGGAACTGCAATGGAGGTTTGTTATCCCACTGTCGCAACTACACCAAACTCTTTCATCATAAAAAAACCCCCACGCCTTCCTCCACCCTGTTTTAAGCTCCATGCGCGGGCCTCTATCCTGCTATCCCACCTCGTGCTGCATGTGATAGTATAGCCTGCCGCCCTTGCCATTCATGTGGAAGGTGGTTAGCTTAAACCCCAGGGACACTACCATTAACACTGATGGGAGGGTTGATCTTCTTTGTTACACCCTGATCGGGGAGCTAAGTATGAGAACTGTGGGTGAGCTCTGCCCTCCGATATTTGCTGCTCTTTGATGCTCTACACCTTGATCCATCATTCTTCCCTAAGATTAGGAGGTATGCTTAATTCAATAGGTTCATTCAAGTGAGCGCAACTACAATTTTCCAGGAGGTCAGCTGCTCTGTTTCCTTCCCTCCTTACATGGGTGATAATGATATAATAAAATTTCTTATTTGTATCCTCCAATCCCTACACATGTGAATAAGTACACCATATTTGGCTTAGTTTTCCCCACTTCGTTCCTTGATTAAGTTTTTTGAGAGTTTTCGTAACCAATTGAGAGTCTCCTTCGATTACTAGCTTTCTGTATCCTAGCCTGATGGCCAAGAGGAGACCTTGGTGCACTCCTATGAATTATGCTTCATTGTTACTGGCAAAGCCACAGGAGCCATCATATATGAATCTTGTTATGCCATGTTGATCTTGAAAAATCCCTCCAACCCCTGCTTGCCCCGGATTTCCTTTCGAGGGTCCATCAAAGCTGAGTTTGATGAATCCTTCTAGAGGAGGTTTTAAGATCTTGATGGTGTCCCCTATGTCAGGGATAGCTTTCCAAGAAGCTGGGGAGACCATGCTAGGTGCTAGGTAGAGGCCTTGGATAATTATTTCTTCCTGAGGAGCCATTTGCCAATCATCTGGCATACATTTCTCCGAGAGGATGCACTAGTAGAAAACGATGAAATTAGTGACTAGGTGACTAAAAAAGTTAGTCACCAAAATTATTTCAAGTGAGTTACTACTAAATTTGATCAATTTTAAGTGACCGAACTAAAAATGACTAATTTAGTCTAGGGTTAAAATATATGACTAGATGATTTTATTGTACCAGCTAGTGTGTGCTCTGATAGGTCGAGTGCGAGCTGACCTACCTGCGACCTCCCAGCCTCCATGGCATTAGGAGGGGGACCCGAGGCTCCCCTTCCTCCTCCTCTAGAAGTCCTTGCATTCAAGAAACTGATAGCAGCCAGCAACAAGAACCCTCTAACTGGATCTCAGAATGTTCGTGAAGAATTTGGATATCATCCCTTTGATGGCTCTTCAAATCGAAGAAACTTGTCGATCTGCATTGAACCTGGCTGAAAGAGGGCTCATTGGACAGTTTACCGGCCTCTAGCCCTCTCCCAAAGTTGTGGAAGACTAGGTGCAGAGGAACTGGATTCCTTTAGTCTCGGAAGGCATCAAAAGCCACTTCGTAGGCAAAGGATACTTTGTTTTTGTTTTTGAGAATGTGGAAGACAGAAGCCTCATCTTCAGGAATGGCCCATATTTTATGGGTCCTAAGGGACTATACTTAAATAAATGGACCCCTAACTTAGATCACACTCAATATGTGGCTTCAACTGTTCTATTGTGCGTAAGCCTCCCACATCTCCCATTGCATTGCTGGAACCAGAAGTCTCTCCAAACCATTGGCAATACCCTCAGAGAGTATATTGATCAAGAAGTGAGAAAAGATCAATACTCATGCGCACGTATATGTGTCAAGGTGGATTTGGAAGTTGGGCTACCTAAAGCTATCAAATTAACGGTTGCTGACTGGACCCATATCCAAGAGCTGGATTATGAGAAACTTCCATTTAAATTCATGCACTATCACGGCTATGGCCATTTTGCAAGGCACACTAGTACATTTGGTCAAAATTCCAACATTTTAGTTCTGACACTTTTGACGTATTGTTGGAAATTTCCCCAATTTTTATCAATTTTTCAAATCCCGCCAACAACCCTTGCTCTAGCGATGTTTTTGGAGTATTGTCAGAACAACGACATTTAGGAAAATCATCGGAATACTGACGTTACATGGAAAACCATCGGAATATCGAAGTTACAGGATAAATAGTCGATTTTGCGATGTTTAGGAGACCGCCGTCAGTCTTACAACGTTTAAGGAAACCATCGGTCTTGCAATGTTGAGGGAAAAACCGTCGGAATACTGACATTTAAAGGCTTATGATAAAGTTTATATTACAACTCTCAAGATAAATAATTTAATTTGTACTTTTTGTTCGGGGTAGAATTTTATTTAGTACATATCGAAAAACACATCACATTCAATGATGTACTTAAGTAAAAAAAAAAACAATTATAGACATTGTGACTATGCATTTCAAAAGCCTATAGAGAATGTAGGTTTTAATACCTAGAATGAATTTAAATTAATGCATCACTCAACAATTTTTTATTTTATCTTGAAATTTTGTTTTGCCAGAGATAGGGGTTGTTTGATCTCATAGTTCACCATTATATGGGTGGATACATTAAGGGTTGACATGAAATTTTGTATCATGAGCTCTTAGTGTTGAGTAATATTGTGGAAATTAAAAAGTAAAATATTTGGTTTAGTTTTTTTTTTTTATAAATATCTTCAATAATTTTCTTTTTTTAAATTTCGTTTGAGAAAGGCCGTATCAAATTTGCTAACTTGTGACCGCACGGGTGCCTTTTGCACGTTTGTGCGGTCTGTTTTCCATTTGCTCCCTTGTGCCTTCATTCAGTCGGGTGTGCCCTGTCAGGGCACCTGCCCAAACACGTTTGGGTCAGGTCGTTTCGTTTGAGGGCACCCGCCAAGACGCGTTCGGGTCGGGTCAGGTCGTTTCATTTGAGGGCGTCCACCCAAATTCATTCAAGTTAGGTCAGGTTGTTTCATTTGAGGGCGCCCGCCCAAATGATTTTGGGTCAGGTCCGGTCGTTTTGTTTGAGGGCGCCCACCCAAATGTGTTTGGGTCGGGTCGTTTCGTTTGAGGGTGAGCGTATCAAATTTGCTAAGTTGTGACTGCATGGTGCCTTGTTCACATTCATGTGACCCGTTTGTTGTTTTCTCCCTTGTGCCTTCGTTCGGTCGGGCGCTCTGTGTGAGGGCACCTGCCTAAACGCGTTTGGGTTGTGTCGGGTCATTTCATTTGAGGGCGGCCGTATCAAATTTGCTAAGTTGTGACCGCATGGGTGCCTTTTGCATGTTTGTGTGGTGCGTTTGCCATTTTCTCCTTTGTGCCTTCATTCGGTCGTGCACACCATGTGAGGGCGCCCGCACAAATGCGTTCGGGTCAGGTCGTTTCGTTTGAGGGCGGTCGTATCAAATTTGCTAAGTTGTGACCGCACGGGTGCCTTGTGCACATTCGTGTGACCCGTTTTCCGTTTTCTCCCTTGTGCCTTCGTTCGGTTGGCGCACCTTATCGTTTTGTTTGAGGGAACCTGCCCAAACCCGTTCGGGTCAGGTCATTTCGGTTGAGGGCACACGCACAAATGCGTTCGGGTCGGGTCATTTCAGTTGAGGCCGCCTACCTAAACGCGTTTAGGTCGGGTCATTTCGGTTGAGGGCGTCTATATCAAATTTGCTAAGTTGTGACTGCACGGGTGCCATGTGCACATTTGTGCGGCTCGTTTTCCATTTTCTCCCTTGTGCCTTTGTTCGATCGTATGTGTCGTGTCGCGCAGTGTGAGGGCACCCGCCCAAACGCATTCGGGTCGGGTCATTTCTTTTGAGGGCGGCGGTATCAAATTTTCTAATTTGTGACCGCACGAGTGCCTTGTACATGTTCGTGCGGCCCATTTTCCATTTTCTCCCTTGTGCCTTCGTTCGGTCGGGTGCGCCGTGTCATTTGAGGGCGCTCGCCCAAACCCGTTCGGGTTGGTGGAGGGGGCCCACCCAAATGGGTTTGGGTCGAGTCGTTTCGGTTGAGGGCACCAGTCATTTCGATTGAGGGCGCCCGTATCAAATTTTCTTAGTTGTGACCGCACGGGTGCCCTGTGCATGTTCGTGCGACCCGTTTGTCGGTTTCTCCCTTGTGCCTTTGTTCGGTCGGGCGCGCCGTGTGAGGGCTTCCACCCAAATGCATTTGGGTCAGGTCGGGTCATTTCGTTTAAGGATGGCTGTATGAAATTTGCTAAGTTGTGACCTCACAGGTGCCTTTTTCATGTTTGTGCGGCCCGTTTTCCATTTAATCCCTTGTGCCTTCGTTTGGTCATGCACGTCGTGTTGTGCCGTGTGAGGGTGCCCGCCCAAACGCGTTCAGGTTGGGTCATTTCATTTGAGGGCAGCCATATCAAATTTGCTAAGTTGTGACTGCATGGGTGGCTTGTGAACATTCATGTGGCACATTTGCCATTTTCTCCCTTGTGCCTTCGTTTGGTTGGGTGCGTTGTGTCGTTTCGTTTGAGGGCGCCCGCCTAAACCCATTTGGGTTGTGTCATTTCTGTTGAGGACGCCTGCCTAAACACGTTCGGGTTGGGTCATTTCGGTTGAGGGCACCTGCACAAATGCATTTGGGTCAGGTCGTTTCGATTGAGGGCGCGCGTATCAAATTTACTAATTTGTGACTGCATAGGTGCCCTGTGCACGTTTGCTGGTTTCTCCCTTGTGCCTTCGTTCGGTCGTGTGTACCATGTGAGGGCGCCCACCCAAATGCGTTCGGGTCGGGTCGTTTCGTTTGAGGGCGGCTGTATCAAATTTGCTAAGTTGTGATTGCACGGGTGCCTTATGCACATTCGTGCAACCCGTTTGCTGTTTTCTCCCTTGTGCCTTTGTTTGGTCCGGCTCGCCGTGTCATTTCGTTTGAGGGCGCTCACCCAAACCCGTTTGGGTCAGGGCTTTTCGGTTGAGGGCGCCCACCGCAACGCATTTGGGTCGAGTCGTTTCGGTTGAGGGTGCCCGCCCAAACGCATTTAGGTCAGGTCATTTCAGTTGAGGGCACCCATATCAAATTTTCTAAGTTGTGACCACACGGGGTCCTTCCGCAAGACTCGTGTAAAACAGTGTTCAGGGCGGGCGTGTTCAGGTCGAGTCGGGTTTGTGCAGCGCGTCCGTGTTCAGGATGTGCGGAATAATGTTTTAAGGCACGAAAGTCGTTCATCATGGTCGGGCCGGGTCAAACGTGACCGGAATGCGTTCAAACATTTTTCCAACATAATATCAGAGCTAAGGTGCAAGAAAGAGACTGAAGATCACATCCTAGTTGGCATTACGGCAAGGGTTATAAACAAGGGTTTCAAGTTTGTTGGGAATCTCACTACATTCATCAAGGGTTTCATTTTGAAGATCATTTCCAAGCTAGAAGTAATGGATGGAAGTTTATTTTCCGCTTTGTCAGGGACTTTCAAGAATGAGAATGTATGGGTTATTGATAATGGTGCTTCTAGACATATGATGGGAGAATGCATCCAACTTCAGACTTTGTCAGAAGGAACCTCCATCTCCTAAATCAATCTAAAATTGCATGTCCTTCTCGTTCAGGTAGCTGAAATACTTCTTTTTCATGGTCATGTGGAAGGATGCCCACGCAACCTAGCTCATCTTGAACTTGATTGAACTTTGAAAGATATGTGATGATGGGCTCATCTTTGCTCATCTGCTTACTTCTTAGCTTCTCTTTGAGAGCAAGCTTCGTGATATCAGTGGAAGCCTGAAACAAATTGAATATGAATTTAAATTTAAAAATCTCATACACTGTCTTCTTCTCATTGAGATGAGGAATAATATGATCTCTAACCCCCTCTAGAATGATCCTTCTTGCCTTGGTGTCATTATTAGTATGCTGGGCCAATCGTCGGGGATCTTGAGGTGGCACTATTTCCTACTTGACATACTCTGCTACCCCATTATCTTCCAACACTACTATGATTTTCTTCTTCCATGCACATAAATTTGAGGCTCCTTATAAACTGTGATTTGACCTTAGCCCTAGGACCGACATATTGCTATCCAAGGAACTACTCTGCTATGCTCTTCAAACTATCACCCTGAAAACAATCTTGTCCTCATGTTGTCCTAGCTGGACTGACCTTGCAAACACACAGACCCTTGTTCCTACTTTCTTGCACACAGGTAGTCCATATTTCCTTGTGCACAGGTTTCCTAGTTCCTAGTGTAGAGGACTCCCTATTCTTTAGACCTTGAATCCTATTTCCTAGGGCAGAATTGCCCTATTTCCTAGCACAATTCTGCCATGAGAAAATCTCTCTTCAATGCTACGTATTGGCTCCTCCAATATACACACTCACAACAAGGATCTCTCACACAATTTTGAGCTCTCTCTCACAATCTCGTGAGCTGTGTCTTGTCACAGTCCTTTGTGCACAAAACAACTATGAAACTTTGTGCCTTTGTCCTCCTTTATTGATTCGATCCATGCTAAAATTGGCAAGTTACAAATTTAGAACATGTGTTTTGATTGAATAGTTAACAGAGTCTAAGGATTGAAGCTCCCAACTCGTCCTCTTATAAATTTATAATTGCCTCTCGAACTTGTAGTCAAACTGAAGAAGGTCCATGTAACTGATCCTCCAACACTACGCATGAATTCACCATCTCCACGAACTCGTCCATGGGCAAAGGAAGACAAATCATGGTCTTTTTGGCTAAGGCACGCACCAAAGAAGACCTTCTCTCGCTACACTTTTCAACAATCCCATTGTCCATCTTGATTACATACGATGTCATTGGATTCATGGTCTTCATATCACACTTGACTAATTGTGGGTTTTGCTACTAACAACTATCGATTAAGACGATTCATTGCATCCTAGGGTTGACAGGATCACAGCTATGCCATCTCCATGAGATCAAGTTTAACGATCACTTTTTTGAGGGAGGTTCTGTTGTTTGTTTTGGGACTCAAGAGGTTCTCTTGTGACTTTCTCTCATAGGTATAATTAGAGAGGCCTAGATTTATCTGTTCAAGAGTCGATTCTCTCTATACAAGAGACTTTGGATGGCCTCTCCAGATTCAGTACCACTAAGAGCATTTCTTATTTATTCCAGCATATTTGGGTTCTTGGTGGCGTGAATCCTAGGTGGACTCCTTTTCCTTGGAGTTAGATGGCATAGATTCATGAGACAATGAATTTTTCCCACATGGTTAGTAGGCACATCACCTCTGTGATTTTAGAGCTTGATTTTCCTAGTTCAAACTATGGTCTCCTCAGGTTGGCTTGAGTAAGCCAAATCTCCATTGTGAAATTCTTCTCATGAACCTCTATAAAGAAGAGAGGAATTACCACCCTCTATAAAGAAAGGAAGCCTTTCTTGGTTCCATCCCTTTTCCTGTTCCTGGTTTTCTGCGCTGTTACTTGTGCGTGGTTCAAAATTTCAACTAGTATCCCCCAACAAAAATTCAGTGAACACTAGCGTAGCTAGGATCCCTTGCAACAAAGATGGTAAATGTGATGTAGTTATTTGTAATGCAATGGTGATGATTATGATTATGTCTGATACTAGCTAAGAAACATTAGGCATGGGATGAGTGGGGCATGTTAGGTGATGGGATAAAAGTGAGTCCAATATATATATATATATATATATATATATAACTTGGCCTTTAATTTGCTTAAGTCCCTTTTGATTATGCATCTAGTTCCCAATGTAACCTTGGGGTGATTCAAATGGTCATTAACACCTAGGGTCTAGGCCTTGGTTCCCCATGAGACCTTGCTTTGAAGGGGCATGTTAAAAGTAACCTATGAGAGTATATATGCTTTCATTGTCCTTGGGATTTGGAGATCATGATATCAATAGCAGATTTATGTTGTTGGTTAGAGCTTGTTAGGTGTGCAGGGTTATGCTATTTGTTTGATCTTTCATACTAGAGAGTTAGGGAAATGCTGCTAGCATTGGTTAATTTTTCTTGAGATATGATAATATAGATAATTTAATCTTAATAAATGTCCACAAATAACTAGAAAAGTAGGTCAATGAGATTAAAATATTTATATTTTATTGAATTTATTAAAATATTAATTATCAATATTTATATTTTATTTGTTTGAATTATATTATATAAAATTAAATTTTAAATATATTGTAATTTTATATTTAATTAATAATTAAAATAATAGATATTAGTATTTTAATTATTAAAAAAAAAATATTTCGAAGTTTGATGGCATGTGACATAAGATTTTATAAAAGTTTGATGGCATGTTTTGATTTCATGAAAACAAATAAAAACCCAAAGTGTTTGATTTCATTAAAACAAATAAAAGGTCGAAGTGTTCGAAGCCCCTGTTTGAAGCCCCTATTCGACTGTCAGGAAGACGAAGACGAGGTTGAAGCCCCTGTTCAACTGTCAGGAAGACGAAGACGAGGTTGAAGCCCCTGTTCGACTGTCAGGAAGACGAAGACGAGGTTGAGGTACTCGCACATGGGTGCCCCTGTTCGATTTCATTAAAACAAATAAAATCCCAAAGTGTAATAAAGCCCCTGTTCGAAGCCCCTGTTCGACTGTCAGGAAGATGAAGACGAGGTTGAGGTACTCACACATGGGTACCATTGCCTAGAGAAACTTCCAGATCGATTTGGAGGAAAACTAGCTGTTCTTACCCAAACTGGATGTGCTAGTTATTTAGCGCCAACTTTTTTTCTCTCGGGGTTGGGAAATTTTTCTATATAATTAGAGCCTTTATCATGGAATATGCTTATATTATATTGCAGGAGCTAGTGAAGACATTGTGGTATACTTTGGCTCAGGATATTGAGGAGGTATATTCTCTTTTGCATTTTCTTTCCCTATCATCAATTTCAATTGCTACTAATGATTATTTATTTTTCCTCTTATGACCTCAAGTCCTATATCTTTTTCTCTAATCCAGTTTTCTATACAGATCCTGAAACAAAAGCCTGGCTGGAAGAAAATAAACATCCAGTATTTGGATTTCCAACATTGGTATGATTTAGTTGGGCAACTTGCAACAGTTATACCAAAAAGGGTGCTACAGTGATCTGGTAAGTCACATTCCAAAATTTTTTAATGCATAAACTTAAGTTCGAAGTACAATGGAGGACAAAGGACTTATTTAAATGCCATATTTGGCTATGCTTAGTTTCACTTCAAGATTTATAAGTTTTTCTATAAATTGATAATTTGATAAATCATGGATGCGAGTCCCTATTGTAGTTGCTTAGATTACATTCTCTTTGTTTATATTTAAAATTTGACTTTCCTGTTTCTAGTGTTCAAGATTTGAGGCCTCTCTAGTGACTGGTTCTTATAATGGTCACCTTTTCCCCCTTTTTTCCCTTGTGTAAAATGTGTCTTAAATTTCATTACTAGACAATAAAGGTACATCAAGAATTATGAATTTAAAGACACTACCTGTTGTGATTGCTGATGAAACATCCATAAATTCATTTTTGTAACAAACATTATAATAGAGGTGAATAAATTGGTGACTACAAGTATAAGAATTGTAGAGGTGAGACAAAACCAGACGATCATAATATTTTGTGCTTATTGTGACATTTCCTACCTATGCCTCCTTAATCTAGGCACAACAATCTATAGACAAAATTTTATTCTTCAATCAAAAACTATAATTTCAAACACATACCTAGTGATACATGCTTCAGAAATTCTTATGGAAATAATGGACCAGGATTTGTAGATCAATAATTTTATTTATCCAATCAAGCATTCAAGCCCTGTTGTGATAAGGAGTCCACATATTCTTTGGCTTATTTACAATGTGGATTTCTTAAGAAAACCGTTTTAATTAAGGGTTGTTCTAGAAATATATGTACAAAGAAAAGGAGATTAACTTCTAGATTCTCCCTAAGTAAGAATTTTTTCTCTGGTCAAGAAAACATGTTCTTCGCGGAAATATCTCGGCCCTTAATGGAGTGAGCTCACTCGATAATGAATAGGAGAAAATCGTAGCCCGTAGAGAAGATAATTTGTCGTCATTAATGGCCAAAACTTCACCTTCTTACAAGGATGGGAAACCTCTACGAATGACTATCCAGTATATACGTAAAAATTATGCAAAATCAAGATATCATATCAATATAGTGATATGTACCATATATGATATATCGTTTCATCAAGAGTAGGGTCACATTCCATCATATGGAGAACGCGATTGAATCATACCAGACCATGACCATATGGCATATATGGAAAAGTTCTAAATTTTAGTCATCACATCATGAAGAGCTGCAGAATGAATTGTGTTAATGAAAGAGATTTCCCAACAACCCTAAATAGAGACCCAATTCGCATCAGGATATACACCCTTACTAACAACATGGATAAATAAAACCTCATACAATTGCAATCCTAATATAAGCTCTAACAACAGGTTCTATAGGAGATCCATGAGAACCTTAACACAACGTAGAAATGTTTTAGCATCTAACCATCCTCAATATAAAGCTCTAATGGAAGGAACCCTCTTACTGAGATATAACAATGACATGTATCTGAGATCTCGAAGGTATATGTAGATTTAGATTCTAGGAAGAGGAAAAGTATTTTTTATTAAAATGTTAGTGTTTTTATCAAACAATAGTTTCATTTCTAGGTCTTGTTCATGAACTATAACTTATAATGGAAGTCTTGTTTCATTACTACTCTAGCTCTTGAATTAGATAAAGGAACCAAAAACTCCTACCAAACACCTATCATCGGCTTAAGGGACAAAGGACCTCAAACAGAGGAAAACCCTAAAGTATAAGTAGCATGGTGCGGCACCCATGTAGCCCTCCACTTTGATGGCCTTGATCTAGGACTTAATTCCCTATTTTTCTACTCATGTTCCCCTCATCTCTACAATTTATCCATAGCATCCTGTCCATCCATGGATAGCCCTATGAGAAAGTGGATGTCATGGGCATGGATATGTACTCCTTATCCAACCAAAGCCAGTTCTGGTGCACTTGGCTAATTAGGAATGTCTTGCACCAAGTGAATTCTCATGTTTTTCTAAAGGTGGGTACCTTAAAGAAAGTGACGACGATGGAGTATTGAAGTAACACAAACTCGAGCCTCTAGGGCGAGGTGACTTTGCCATTCTCTAGGGTTACTTGTTTCTTGTAGAAGGATGGTTGCAAGTACAGGAAGAAATCATGATCGATGAAGTCATGGTCCATTAGATTTGTGTTCTCCACTTTTCTCATGAAATATCTTATAAATTCAACCTGTGGGTCAACCACTTCTCCGAATAGGGCTTCCTTTCACTTAAAATCCTATATTCGTGACCATATCTCTTTTGTGCTACTCTTCCCTTTGACTGTTACTCTTCCCATGGTTTCTTTCTAGTACTTTGGTTTATGCTGCTAAACTTTGGTAATGGATGGTCGAAGCTAAGGAGAAACTTGGTCAGATTCTCTCTGCACTGTTGCTTCTAAGCTCTAGGGTGTGCAATTACTGATAAATAGAATAGTGAGAAAGGAATGTGAGCAATAACTCGCTAATTCCTGCAAGAGATCTGTGCCTAATTTTTCATCAATCCCCAATGTTTTTTTTTTCCATCTACCATTTTGGCCGTTGGAATTCCAACGATGATTTCCATCGGAACTGTGACGAGAGTTTAAACATGTTGGCATAGTGACAAACTCTTCAAACCGTTAGAATAGCAATGGCCTCTTCAAATTTTGTGTTATCTGGGTTGGTTTGCCATAGAATATAATTTCCAACATATGATGATATTTATACCAATGTGAACACAACAATAAAGAAGTGGTATCTCTAATTTTTTGCAGCCCTACCCTTTATTTCCTTCCATTTCGTGCTTGAAAGTACAGGTTATAAAAATCATCTTCTTATATAATTTAGAGTTTTAGTCAAACGTTCGTAGATAAGGTAGTAAAGCATGTGATTCTCCTCAACTTCATTAGATAACACACAAAAACCCGAACTATTTTCTTCCATCTTCACCTTGACTGTATAATAAAACATATAAAATATCATCCTCTTTTCTAATTGAGCGTTTTAATATGGAATTTGTACATAAGGTATTAAAGCATTGAATCCTTCTCATATTCATTTGATAATAGTGCACAAAGCCCTGATTCATGGTCTATTTTCTTCCATCTTCCTCCCTGATAGTAAACCAGTGAAATTATCATCCTCTTGTCTAATTGAGCATTTCAATATAACATTTGTACATAAGACTATAAAGCATGTGATTCTCTTCAACTTCATTACATAGCACACACAATCCTCTTTATATTTAGTTATTTTCTTTTATCCTTGTTAAAAGTATGACAACAAAATTGTAAATAATGTAATTTTGGGCAAATTACTTATTGACCGTTAATTGGTTGAGTAACAAAATGAAGTTAGAATAACGAAATAGGCTCAAGATAAATTGGATGACCGAGAGGCTCGTATGTACGGAGAATAATTTTTATTAATAAGAGTTTCAAATCCCTTGCCTCGTGGATGTTTCCTTGACACCCTGTCAAGGTTTTACCATGTAAATTCTGTGTGTTTCTTTATGTGAATTTTTTTCTCCCGTTTGTCATTCAATTATGATGTATTTCTTTCTCGTTTAATATTTACCCACAATAAGTGGTATCAGAGCCTAAAAAAAAGTTGATATTTCTTCACCGTGCGAGAACCGCATTTGTGTTGTTACCATCATGAGAGAGGGAGGCCGAGAGCTATTTCGAATCTGCATCATCCGCCGGAGAAAGGAGACTTGCACTATTTTCCATCCCACTGTTGCCTTATCTGGAGACTGCCCGCTACTGTTTGTGGGAGGAGTCTGCATGGTTTCCATTCGCAGAGATTCAGAGAATCTCCACCGTGAGATTTGTAACCGCTTCCATCGAGGGAATAAGAGGTTGAAGAGAGGTTGAGCCCTAGTTGAAGTGTTGAGTCTAGAGAAACCGTTGAATCCAAGAGATTGCAGAGGGTTTGCTGATCGAGCACCACCTTGAGTGAGGAGCAGCCGTCGAGAAGAGGTTGCCATACCTTAAAGCTGGCATTTTCCATCCGCTGAAAAAAGGCTGTCGAGAGAGCAAAAGGAGGGAGGTTGAGCTGTTTGGAGCCATTGAGCAGAGGCTGCCATACCTAAAAGAAAATTAAATTTTTGAAACTATAAAAGAAAACCGTCAAAGAAAGGTCTACTCCTGCACTTGCACCCACTCAATGAAATGGTACTATGATACTCCCATACCTGAAAGGTATTTGATTCGGTTACCTTCAAAAATGTCAAAGCTCAAAAAATATTTCTTCAAAGAATAGCAGATAAAGAAAAATGGTTTTTTAGGACGATTAAAGAGAGATGTTTTTCTGGAGAAAATAGAATAGGGTTTAAAGATTTGTGAGTTTTCTCTGAAGTAGTAGGGGTTTTTTGAAGAGATTTAAGGAATTTAATTTTTCTGTCCCTTTGGAAGAAATCGTTTATTTTAAAAGGGTTCAGTTTTCCAAAGAATTGATTTAGTTGAAAAAGGTGAAAAAGAAATAGAAATTGTATTTTTATTTCTTTTAAAAACTATTAGGTGTAAGGAAAATCTGAAACCCTTGAAACCCTAGCAGAAGAGTGGAATTTTTTTTTAAGACCCTAGTTGGAAATTAAAGAAAGAAGGGAAAAATAGGAGGAATAAATGGCAAAAATGACAAATGCAAAGTTCGAGGTGGATAAATTCACCGGGAAAAATAGTTTTTCTTTGTGGAAACTAAAGGTTAGGGATTTGGTAGTGCAACAAGGGTTGCACAAAGCATTAGATGGGGTAAATAAAAAATTGACAAGCATGACAAATTCATACTGGGAGGACTTGGAGGCCTGAACTCTCAGTACCATTTGGTTATGTTTGGCAAATGAAGTTCTCTTCAATATTGTTGGAGAGAGTACAACTAAAGGGTTGTGGAAAAAATTGGAAACCTTTTATATGAAAAAATATTTGACAAATAAAATCTATCTAAAAATACAATTGTATAGTCTTCGGATGAAGGAGGGTACAAAAATTGCAGAACACTTAAATGTTTTTAATACGCTTATTTGCTAGTTTTCAGATATGGAAGTAAAAATGGAGGAAGAAGACAAGGAAATAACCTTGTTGTGTTCCCTGCCCGAGTCATGGGATCACTTCATAACCTCAATTATTTTGAGCACTGCTGATTCATTAAAACTTGAATCTATCATAGGTGCTCTCTTATTTGAAGAGGTACGAAGAAGATCTAGCATTGAGACATCTGCACTTGAAGCCATGGTAGCCAGAGGTTGGTCAAAGGAAAGAGGGGAGAAAGCAAGGGGTTCTTCCAGATCGAATTCAAAGGGCGGCAAGAAGTGTAAAGCCAAGTGCTGGTACTGCAATAAACTCGGACACCTCAAGAAATATTGTTGGAAATGGAAGGAGTTGGAAAACCATAACAAGGAAGAAAATTAGGTTGATTCACGTATGGTTGATGAGGCTTTAATTGTTGAAGCTCTCCTTGTCTGCAATGTCTCTCAAGATGTTGAAAATTGGCTATTAGACTCTAGTGCTTCTCATCATATGAGTCTGCACCGAAGTTGGTTTACTTCATATGAAACTGTAAATGTTAATTCTGTATTCATGGGAAATAATGCACCTTGTCAGACTGTTGGCATTGGTAATGTAAAAATTAAAATGTATTATGATACAGTTAAAACATTATCTGATGTTAGGCATGTACCTAATCTAAATAAAAACTTGATTTCGTTGGGATTTTTAGATTCGAATGGTTATAAATTTACAGGTTAGAATGGAGTGCTGAAAAAATCAAAAGGAGCCTTGGTTGTGATGAAGGCTGAAAAGGTCAGAAATCTGTACAGACTCAAAGGAAGCACTCAAGTTAGTGAAGCAACGATCGTATCAGAGAAAGTAGAAGAAGGTTCTCGTCTACGGCATCAATGGTTGGGTCACATGAGCAAGAAAGGTCTTCAGGTACTGATGAATTGCAAGTTTCTCCCTGATTTGAAATCCTTGAAGTTGGATTTTTGTAAATATTGCGTGTTTGGTAAACAATGTAAACAAAGGTTCAAGACTGGAAATCATAATAGTAAATAGATTTTAGACTACATTCATTCTGATCTGTGGGGACCATCTCCTATTGTGTCTTATGGAGGTGCATTATATTTCCTAACATTTATTTATGATTTCTCCCAAAAATATTGGGTCTATATGTTGAAAAAGAAAGCTGATGTTTTTAATGTTTTTAAACAATTTAAAACAATAGTGGAAAATAAAACAGGAAAATCAATTAAATGTTTAAGAACTGACAATGGTAGTGAATTTATTTCTTTAGAATTTGAACAATTTTGTAAGGATGAAGGGATTGTTAGACATAAAATTGTTGTTTATACTCCTCAGCAAAATGGCGTTGCTGAACAGATGAATCAGAATCTTATGGAAAGAGCCAGAAGCCTGATCAACAATGCTAACCCGCAAAAGGAGTTGTGGGAAAAGCGGTATCCACTGCTTGTTATTTAGTTAACATATCACCTTCAGTTGTAATAAACTGTAAAATTCATGAAGAAGTTTGGTCGGTTCAGTCTTGTGATTATTCACATTTGAATATTTTTGGTTGTGATGCCTATGCTCTTATTCCTAGAAATCAGTCTTCAAAGTTAGATCCAAAATCGAAATGTTGTGTCTTTGTTGGATATGATTATTCAGTGACGGGATATAGGTTGTGGGATCCTTCTTCACGGAAGATAGTCATTAGTAGAGATGTAACATTTGATGAATCTTCTCTTTTAAAATCAGATGTTGAAAAAACTGAATAGGAGCAGGTATCACCAAGTCAGCAGATTCAATTGGAGACTAAACCTTTTTTAGAAAGTCGAAAGGAAGGAGAGAATTCTGATGAAAAATGTGGAGAAGCAAAGGAAACTAGAGAAATTCTAGAATCAAGTTAGCAACCAGTCACTCTAAGAAAGTCTACAAGGGAAATAAAAACACCCAAAAGGTATGAAGACTCTGCTTCATCTTTTGCATTGATTACTGAATATGGGGAACCTTCTTGTTATCAGGAAGCAGTAGATGATGCAAATAGCAAGATATGGAAAAATGATATGGAAGAAGAAATGGAATCCTTAGCCAAGAACAATACCTAGGATCTTGTAGAACTACCTGAAGGGAGAAGTGTTGTTGGGTGAAAATGGGTCTTCAAGTTGAAAATGAAATTTGATGGAAGTATCGAGAGGTATAAGGCGAGACTGGTGGCAAAAGGGTATTCTCAGGTTGAAGGTATTGATTTTCATGAGATCTTTTCACCAATAGTTAAACTTGTTTCTATTCGTACTGTGTTAGCACTAACTACTTTACTTGACCTTGAGTTAGGACAGTTAGATGTTAAAACAACCTTTCATCATGGTGATTTGGATGAAGAGATATATATGGATCAGCCAGAAGGTTTTGTACAAGGTCGCAGTAGAAGATTAGTTTGCAAGCTCAGGAAATCATTGTATGGCCTAAGGCAGTCACCCAGGAAATGGTACAAGAAGTTTGATTCCTTCACGGTGAGCCAGAATTTTATCAGAAGTGAGTATGATCATTGTGTATACTTCAAAAGTTTCAATGGAATATTGATTATCTTGGTGTTGTATGTTGATGATATGCTTATTGCAAGCAAAAACATGGAAGAAATCAACAAGTTAAAGGCTCAGCTCTCTAGGAAGTTTGAAATGAAGGATCTTGGAGCGGAAAAACATATCTTGGGCATGGAGATACACAGAGACAGGAAGAATGGTAATCTCTAGTTATCACAACATGATTATGTGGAGAAAGTACTTGAAAAGTTCGGTATGAACAATGTGAAACCTGTTAATGTTCCATTAGCTTCCCATTTTAAGCTTTCTTCGGATTTAAGTCCTAGAAGTAATGAAGAAAAGAAGTATATGTCTCATGTACCATATGAAAATGTGGTAGGAAACTTAATGTATGTGATGCTATCTACAAGACCTGACATTTCACATGCAGTTGGAGTTGTTAGAAGGTTCATGGAAAATCCAGGGGAAGAAAATTGGCGAGCAATGAAATGGGTGCTTCGGTATTTGAGAGGCATAAGTGACCATTGCATCAGCTTTGATGGTCATGAAGGTTCAGTCTACGGATATGTGGATGCTGATTATGCAGGTGATTTGGAGAAAAGGAGGTCTACTATAGGTTATGTTTTTACTCTTGCAGGTGGAGTAATCAGCTGGATGTCAAAGCTTCAAGAGACAGTTGATTTGTCCACTACTGAAGCAGAGTATATAGCTGCTTTAGATGCCTTTAAAGAGGCAATCTGGTTAAAAGGTTTGCTTGATGAAATTGGAAGGACGGAGGAGAAATTGAATGTGTTTTGTGACATTCAGAGCGCTATTCATTTGGCTACAAATCCAGCCTATCACGGCAAGACCAAGCACATCGATGTCAGAAATCACTTTGTGAGACATGTAATCGAAGGTGGAAAAGTAGTTCTCAAGAAGGTCCACACATAGGAAAATCATGTAGATATATTCACGAAGCCAGTTACAGTAGAGAAGCTGAGATGGTGTCTCGCTTCTCTTTGCTTGCAAAAAAGATGATGAATGGGCATGGGCAAGGGATTAGGAAAATTGTTGTCAAGGTGGAGTTTGTTAAAAGTATGACAAAAAAATTGTAAATAATGTAATTTTGGGCAAAGTAGTTATTGACCGTTAATTGGTTGAGTAACGAAGTGAAGTTAGAATAACGAAATAGGCTCAAGATAAATTGGATGACCCAAGAGGCTTGTATGTACGGAGAATCATTTTGATTAATAAGAGTTTCCAATCCCTTTCCCCGTGGATGTTTCCTTGACACCCTATCAAGGTTTTACCACGTAAATTCTGTGTGTTTCTTTATGTGAACTTGTTTCTCCCGTTTGTCATTCAGTTATGATGTATTTCTTTCTCGTTTAATATTTACCCACAATAATCCTCTTGTTTGACCGTAGCCTTTACACACCCATGAGAAATCTTGTTGGAATATTGAACTGGTAGGTTCTTGCCTGGTTTCAGGAATTTGATGAATCTTTGAAGGAATTTTTTGTTACTCTGTCTTGGTGATCATTAGACTTGCTACTCTGTTCAGGTGATAATATATTTATAGTACTTTAATTTTATTTTAAAGTTCAATATTCTTTAGATTATTTGGAGGAGATCATTGAAATCACTATTCTGCGTTGGTGATTTTTAAACCGATATTGTTCTGCAGGGGTTATTTGCACCTTTTCCCCAAGTTTTTTTAGAGTGCAAAAAAAATTGATTTCGGTGACACTTGATAGTTCACACTCGTTTATTGATATAATTATGATAAACAAAAAAATAATAAAAAATAGAATTACCCTTTAAAATTTTATCTCATATTCTTCTTGGCATCAAAAAGCCAAGAAATCTTATGCTCCCTTTACTTGATAAATGCTTGGAAGAAGAGGCAAGGGTGAGCCTGAGCACTTTAATGGAAATATGAATGAGATAAGCCTGTGCTAAGGGCATATAGTTCAAACATTCCTCTATATAGTATTTGTGGAATAAGGGACCTTGGTTGATGCATATTTACGTCTTAAATTGTCAATTTGATTCATTTTTTTGAAGATGCAAGGGAAGACAAGGTAAACCATAGAGTACAGAAAAATATGTTGCTATAGGTTGGAGGACAAGGTAGTCACCCTACCTTTTTTGAAATGGCGGCCACCCATCAACTCCTACTAGCTTACGGGCAGCGCTAACATACGCTATTGGGATTTTTTTATGCCTTTTTGTCTATTCAAAATTTTCTTGAGAAGTCCATATCCTCTATACCGATCTCTCTTGGGATTTTATTTTTCCGTGTTGTTTACTAGCCAAAATTTGGTTATAATCCTACATTTTGCATTTCTTAGCTTTGGGGGAAATGGAGTGTTGATTGATTGGTATTAGTCTCACTCGATGAAAGGCATGAATTTGACAAGTTACAAAGCCACTAAACTTAGTCACGAAATCCAAGTGTTGATTTTTTAATGAAATTAGTCCTAATTATACAGTAAAACCTATATTTTCTAGATGTATTACAGGAAATGTATTTCAAGAAAATTGTAGGTTATCATTTATTTTATTAGGACAAACATGTATGTGATTCATCAATATCTTTTGAGTGGTGCCCATCAACAGTGTCGTTACTGCAGTCTTCTTAGGCACTAAATCTATCCTTCATTTTTGCTAGTGATTGATACAATCAACTAGCCATTGACATGAAAGGCATGCATTGTGCACTTAATGAATGCATTTTTCTGCATTTTATGATCTTTTAGCTCTATACAATGTCTTCTCTAGAATTCTTTTGTTTTCAAAGACAATGCAGTCTGTATGCAAAAATCGGTTCAGTTGTGGGAAAAAATGACTTGTGGGTTAATACTGCTTTATGGTCTAGGTAATGGCACAGTGAAGACCAGAGCTGCATAAAGTGTTAGATCATAGCGATGAGTTCTTTGTGCCGCTTATGCTTGTTCTTGAAGCCCATAGTTTACAAACAACATGTAAATCTTCTCTTATAAAATATTTAATAATTTCAGTTAAGAACATAATGAAGTATCAGATAAATTTACATGCACTTCCATTCTCCATGATGTGGTCACTGCACAAGACTCAATTCAGTTCTCATAGAATTTAGAAGGAAAATGTGGTCAATGCACAAGAATTAATTTAGTTCTTATAGAATTTAGAAGGAAACTTTGTGCATTCATTTGGTCTGCAGTCATGCCTACTGGAACAAGCACAGAGCTTCCTAAACATGACCTACCAAAGAGCTTGATGCTTCTAATCCTGAGGTATTCATAACTTAGAAAAACACCCAAAAGGAGAACCACCAACATATTCAGATATAGGATGCAGATAATTCATTTAGAAATGTGTCCTCTTATCAATTGGATGAGCCCCAAGTCTAATCAATATGTGATGATGGCCGTCATAACAACCAATTTTGTCCCAAATTTTTTTATAAAAGTAATTGCTAAATTCCAGAAGTTGCAGATCTAAGATTGTAGAAATTCTTTTAAGGCAGAGTTGGTTCAAATTACATGTCCACGTAATACTCTTGGGATAGCACAACTCTAAACCATATTAATCCTTTGGGGGCTTATCTATCAAAGTTCAATTTATCTTTCATATTCAATTTATCAGTTCACCAAACGTTTTCTATGACAACATGAGCATTCCTTAAACACATTAAAGACAGTCAAATGAAATGGATATTTGCTAAATTTAGGACACCTCTACCTGTACACCGAAGGGTTCATCTACATATGTAAAAACATTCCTGTATTATAGCCCATAATTCAAATGGGTAAGGTTTTACCGATGTATCTTGACAATTACATTGAATTTCAAAGGTCACAAGAGGGTATGCTTAAAGAACACAGACCATTGATATGGATATTCAATGGTAGAATAAGGTTTGCATGGGTATGCTTAAAGAACACAGACCATTGGTATGAATATTCAATGGTAGAATAAGGTTTGTTGGCCCAGAGAGATTTTGTAAGCTCACAAGTAGAATTGGGAAAACTAGAAAGCATGCCTACAAATGCCATTTTCATCAATAATAGAAAAAGGAGGAATACATGAATAGAAAGTGAGCAAGATTAGTGAGATCTCTATTTTCCAAGAACCTCCAAAAACATAGCATTCTTTCTTCTTTGTTTATGAATCATGACATCTAAAGGGTGGTTTTAGTATGGTTAGCTTTATATGCAACTGGAAACATGTTTCTATTACTGAACTTCAGTGATGGTTTCCAAATCTAAAGTAGCCATTTTCGCTGAAATCCCTGCACCACATTTTTAAGAACATTAGACCCTCAAATCTATAGAAGATATATGGAGAACTAGATGTGCTCTTTAATAAAGTTACAGACGGTAAAGTCTACCTTAATGTTATAATATAGTGGTATTGAAAAATGAATTTTTTCTTTCTGCATCTAGAGTAAAGGTTAGGTATATAGGTATGCTTCTCTCTAGGTTTTGTAATGGTGTTTACCTTGATCAATGACAGGTGAAATGTAAATTGTCTTGTCTTAGAAGAAATTTTAACATATGGGACCCAAATTGTCAAAGATAGCTTCGGAGGATGATGATTTATCTTTAATGGAGGAAATATTTTGTGTTAAATGATAGTTTAGGGTTAAAGGCCCAAGGATAGACAATTGATGTGTAGTGATCTCACCATTTTGAGGAGGACTTGAGATACCGATCTATGTTTTAGAGACTTTTTAGTTCTTAGAACTTCATGAATTTGGTTATCTTCTACTTATATTTTCATTATGTTTATTTCTATGATTATGTGATTGAGTGAAATGTGTTTGAACAGAATAGATCTGGTGCATTAAAATAGTTAAACACTCTTCAGATTCTTGTATGTTGTTGAGTAAAAAACATAATATGTGCACCGAGAAAAGCATGGTGCTCTTACAAGTTACAACCGAAGATGGGAGAGATCTGTGTTAGTGCTCTAGCCCCAGGTGAGGGAGATATTCATATCACGTCCATAGTTTTACCAGACTAGGAATTTCCAGTTCGATCTGATGTGCCACCCAAATTGGGTAGGTTTAGCTTGAAACCAACTGTACCAAGTGTTGACCAGTACAATATGAGTCAAACCAGTTTGCCCCAATTGGCCTGGAAAATCCTGTCTGACCTGCCAATCTTACCCATTTGACCCATCAGTTTGACCAGTTTGACTTTCTTGATGGGTTTTTAAATTCTATTTTTAGTCACTTGAGGCTCATTTTTCACATTTTTGATCTCATGTAATCTGTGATCTTATTATTTATCATTTTATTATCATACTTTGACATATGATTTCATATTTGACTCTTGACATTGGACTGTTTGAACTTGCTCAAAACATGTGAAAACAAGGTCTGAAAATCAGATCATAATAAGAGAATTTAGGATAGTAGTGGCACAAGTCCTTTTTTTCATAATATGAAGATAGTGTACAATACATTAGCATTGCCAAATATGATGCACCAAGTCTTCCTTATTTATCTCAAACAAGAACTTCTCTAAATATTCCCAAGCACTGACCAGAGCAATCACACTCTCTACAAACTAGATGCTTACCAAGGCATTCCACCAAGCTATACTGACCTTTCCATAACCTCAAAAACAAGCTAGCATCACATGAACTGTCCAACCCTTAGATCCGCACTTGCATCTCATAAGCTTTACTCTTCACTTGCATTACACAAGCCCAGGATCTCCAACGCATGCCTCTCACAAGCACTTCCCTATTACATGAGTAAATAATTGTTCTTCTGAGATCCTCCAATAGACTGCATCACACCATCACATCTCTAAGACGCAATACAAGTGATAACAAAGACAATATCGTCCCTTTATATATATTAAGGTGAGGGAGGCTAACAATAAAACATGGACCAAGTCCACAAGAAACCCTATTGCTAAGTCAACAACAATGCCTCTAGTGGAGAGCCACTTTAAGCATGAATGCCACAGGGCACAATAGGGTTTCTACCATAGATGAAGATATTCATATAATCTTGACGCAATTAATGAAACAATTATTTTGAAATTATCTTGATTATTTTATGTAACAATACAGGTGTGTCAAGATTGGTCAATTCTCAATTTTCCCTAATTATTTCCCAATTATTGCTGATTTAATCTTTTCTGGACTTTTTTCCATTAATTTCTTATTTTGATTATTTCATCTATGGTTTCTACAATCCCAAAGGTGGTGCACTCTCAAAATCTAGGTGTCCAGATGTCAAGGGCTCCTCTAAGCAAGATGGTACATTCACCAACAATGGCTCCTCAAGTCAAGTTTTCCTCCTTACCATATATGCAAGGTAGCTCCTATGCCTCTAGGGCTCTGTGCCCAACCTCCAAGTGCATAATGTCCTCCAACATTTTTAATCCACTTGTCCTAAGAACCCATCCTCCTAAACAAGTGCAGCCATGTAGAAAGTGTCAAACTGCCATGTGTGCCAACTGTCACATCAAAGTAAGCCTCCTTAGCATATAGACCTACTACGCTCTTGAAAACTAAGTCAATCAATATACAACAAAGGGGATAGGGGACCATTAAACCTCCACATCACATGAAGCGCTCCCCTAGCTAGGTGAAAATGCTTCTGGAGCAACCAATAGCTGACATGGTCTAGAGTCTACACTCTACATTATGCCAGGGTACCACAGCTTCATTGTGCATTAACCGTTGATATGAGAATGTGCATGTGTCATGATGCAGGAGCATTAGGCTTAGAAAATCCTTTTTATTTTAATAGATATAGGGATCTACTGTTTTCAAATAAGATTGGTTCATTAATGTAATTATTAATGTTTTGGGTGATTTAGAATAAGAATTAATTAAATATTGAGAGGAATTTTGTAAATGTTCCCGAATGATTGGAGAACATGAGAGAATTAGGATAGTTGAGATTTCATAGGGATTGAGAGATTTTGGAATTAATTGCAAATCTTAAGTTAGAATTAGTTTCATGATTTATGGGATTAGAGAGGATCCTTAGGGATAAAGGATAGATTTTAGGAATTGAGGATTTGGAGGATTTTGTTGAGATGATGGAGGATCTGAACCTAAATTGGTTCGTAAACTTTTGTATAGACTGTAAAGCCCAAAGGAAGAAGAGGGTAGCAGAGAGTAGTAGAAAGTAGGTTTTAGACAAACAGGGATTTGTTGTTGTAAGCCTACGGGCAATTAGGAAGAAAGACCACTGATTATAATATCAGGTCAGAGAAGAAGTAGGTTTTGAAATTGTTTGGTTATTTATAAACAAAGAAAATTCAATTCTAAAATGAGTGATTATGTGTGCATTGATTGATTTAATTATAGATTATATGTGAGAAACGCTCAGAGTTTATGAACAGGTGTGTGATAAAACTCTATGTGTACAATAAGGGTTTGAAATGGTGGTTCTGTATACCATTGAAAAGTTTGGCGGAAATACCGAGATAGGGTTATAGTTATGAATTGAACCGAAGTGCATAAAAGGTTTGTATACACATCTGAGAAGACGTATGAGTGATGTGTGTTAAATTTAATTATCGATCACTAAATGGATCAATGACACAATGATATCTTAAATCAATATTCTGAGTACACTGTGTAAGTCAGAAATTGGAGCTGGAATTATTTCGGGGTTTAATGCATAAAATGTGAATTCAAGTAAGAAATTGAGGTTTTAAAAGAATCACAACGAATCTGGTTTGATGAATGATGTTCTGGTCGAGTGGTGAATCATTTAAACGATGTAACATTCAATGAAATAATGACAGAAGCAGAAATCTTTGGTTATCGGCATAACTTATGGATCAGTGGGGTAGAATGAAATAAGAGCACAACAACCGTTGGATCTGAAGGATCAATGAACGAGATCGAAAGGCGAAATGCGGAATGAATGAAGAAACAAGTCGATACGATTGAAAAAAGTTTTCGTAAACAGTGTGAGTGGTTTCGAAAACCAGCAAATGGGTTTTCGCGCAGCTTTAGAGTGGTGAGTGGTAATTGTTTGAGCGAACGCGATAGTGTTAAGGATTTGACACATGGTATCTTAAAACCACTCATTTCGCGTGAATTTGAAACATTAAAAGTTGTGAATATTTGTTATGCGATAGTCGTCGGATTAGGAGACGGAGTGCGATAACCGTCCAATGACGACAGGTTGATGCAAACTCGTTGAAATACAAGATTTGAATGGTCAACGAGATGGACTGACGTGTCTGATCGTCAGTGTAAAGGTACATTGAAATAAAGTTGTCGGCCCATAAATATTTATATGGTTTATTTGGGGTTTAAACCATAGAGTTGAAAATCATAAGCGGATATGATTCACGATTGGTAATTGGGGCTTTTAAACCATACTTGTGAGAAAGGAATTTAATTCCGAATTAAATAGTTCTACTATTTGGGTTTTGAACCAAAGTCAAAGTCAGAAATATGAAATGTCAAGGTGGGTATTTTATATGGTTGGTAGCCATAATTATCAATAAATTAAATAACTTCCGCATATGGAGAATCCTCTGTTTTGAGGGTGATAAGATTTGTTTACATGAGATTGTATTAGGAATGCTATTGTGGGTTTTGCTGCTGTGGCAGCATCATTTTGGTATCAGAGCTGGAAAAAACTATTTTGAAGGTTCAAGTCTGTTTTAATTAAATTGGAATTAGAATGAATGCATGTGTGATGGAGAAAATAAAAAGAGATTAGATTTTTAATCTGATAGATTGCATCACATAGACATACAGTGCAGATGAGAGGTGAAACAAGATCACACAGAGATCTTGAAGGTGAGTTGATAAGTGTTATTTTAATTCTAATTTGAAGATTATGTTTTTAGAATTCAGGTTGCAGGTAGTTGAAGAAAATATCAGCAAAAGAAAATCACAGCTTTAAGAGCAGTGATAAAGGAAACTGGTAAGAGTTTCTAAGTAAAGTATGGAACAGAACCTTGAAGAATTCCAACAGGGGTTGGATTAAAAGGAAAATTGTGTCCTTAAAAGGTTCATATGAGTTGAATCGTAGAAGGAGCAGAGATGAATGCTCAAGAGGTTCCAGAAGATAGAGAACCAGTGCTTGCCAAAAGACCAAATCCAGAGAAAAGGATTGGTGAGGTAAGTTGTAACAAGGAGGACTTGTTATTGCAGAGGCTTTAGTACAACTCATGATGAATGAGTGAGGAACTCTTGAAGATATAAATGGAGAAGAAGATGACTACTGATAGTCATAGAAGAGATAACAGAGGTTATGAGAGAGACCACAATAGAAGAAAGGAGAAAGAAGATGCCAAGGCAAATGGCATATGGAAGCAGTTGACTGATGAAGAATATGAAAAAGATTTAGCTGAGATAAGAGAATAATTTGATAAATTGAAAATGATGATAGAAGAAAACCAGAGATATGGTTGGACCATGAAGAAGAAGGTAAAGTGGCAGAGGTTACAATAGAATAGAGAGCAAAAAGTGAATACACAGTTAGCAGAAGAGCTGAGAAAGATTGAGCATATGATGAGTGTACAATTGGGATGTGAAGAACTCAGAGAAGCTGAGTTGAAAATGGATGTTTCCATTTGTGAAGCAGAACAGGATGAAGTTATGGGTAAAGATGAAAAATGGAGATCTGTGAAAGATCTGATGAATCATTATGAAGATTTAAGACAGCAAGAAGTCTACCTTGCTGAAGAGGGAATTATTGATGATTTCTTGAGTTGTTGGGCAATTTCAGATTAGTTAGATGATGTAAAGTCTTATATTTTTTAATCTAATAATTTTGATGTGATTATAGGTTTTACAGAAGAGGATGAGAAATCTTTTGAAGCTGTCAAAAATATGGAAGAATATATTTCAGAAGATAAATAATATGAAGCAGAAAGTCATGATGAGGAATGTCTCTTGAATGAGGAAAGAAATGATGCATTTATATTTAAAGCTGTTACAACACAGGAAGAATTTCTTGTGAAAGAAGAAGATGAGATTCAGTCTGAAGAACTGATATGTGAAGCAACAGTTGAGACTGCTGAGCTTTGTGATTTACAAACTAAAAATTTGTGTATAAATGCAGGGATAGTAAGTGATGAGGAAATACTTCAAAAATGCAAAAAGGAAATTGCATTGCTGGAATATTTGTTGGAAAACTCAAAGTACAAAAGAGAGATCGCAGAAGACAGAGTTAACTAAAGTGGACAAGAACAGAGAGACATCATGGAAGCAGATGGTACGGAAGAAATAATTGTTGACAATATTGAGAATCTTTTAGAGAATTCTTTGGGAAGATTGAATCAACATACTGATGTGTTGATAAAGGAGGAAATTTCAGAGTAGCATACTAAAATTTTTCCAGAGGAAAGAAAGGCACTGAGGCCTTATGGTTTTTATTTTAATAATTGTTTTGTGAATGCAGGTTTTGTTAACGATGCTGGAGAAAATTTGACACAATTGGGTAGTCAAGTAAAGGAGAAGGAAGAAAATTCTGTGGAAATATTTGATCCATGGAATAATGAAATTAAATTGCTGGAAATTATGCTGAAGAATCAGGATTCAACACAGGAAGAGAAATCTCAATTTCAATATTGGGAACTGCAGAATGTGAAGATGTAAGAGAAAGAAGACAACAGTAAACAAGAGGGTAAGGATGACAGGGCGACAGTAACAATAAAAGTTCAGCAATCAAGATGAAAGAAATCAACAATCAGAAGATCTATTGAACATAGAAATTGAACTGATAAGAAGGATAATGATGAAAGTGTCTCAGAAGAAGACATCAACAAGAAAGAAAATAAGCAGCAACAACAAAAGCAAGACAGTAACAGACTGTGAAAGTACAACCAGTGGAGCAAAGCAGCATAAAGTGTGGAGACCTGGAGAAAAGCAACAAACAACAGCAAAAATAGATGACAAATTATAGAACAAGCTATGGGATCCAGGAAGACAAAGAATAAAAGCACATGATCAGGAGATCATGATTATTTTTAACCTTGGGAGTTTGATGCAGGACCATTAGGCTTAGAAAATCCTTTGTATTTTCATAGATATAGGGATCTAGTGTTTTCAAAGAAGATTGGTTCATTAATGTAATTATTAATGTTTTGGGTGATTTAGAATAAGAATTAATTAAATAATGAGAGGAATTTTGTAAATGTTCCCGAATGATTGGAGAACATGAGAGAATTAGGGTAGTTGATATTTCATAGGGATTGAGAGACTTAGGAATTAATTGTAAATCTTAAGTTAGAATTATTTTCATGATTTTATGGGATTAGAGAGGATCCTTAGGGATAAAGGATAGGTTTTAGGAATTGAGGATTTGGAGGATTTTTTTGAGATTATGGAGGATCAGAACCTAAATTGGTTCAGAAAATTTTGTATAAATTGTAAAGCCCAATGGTAGAAGAGGGTAGCAAAGAGTAGTAGAAAGTAGGTTTTAGACAGACAGGGATTTGTTGTTGTAAGCCTACGGGCAATTTGGAAGAAAGACCACTGATTAGAATATCAGGTCAGAGAAGAAGTAGGTTTTGAAATTTTTTGGTTATTTATATACAGAGAAAATTCAATTCTAAAATGAGTGATTATGTGTGCATTGATTGATTGAATTATAGATTATGTGTGAGAAACCCTCAGAGTTTATGAACAGGTGTGTGATAAAACTCTACAATAAGGGTTTGAAATGGTGGTTCTGTATACCATTGAAAATTTTGGTGGAAATACCGAGATAGGGTTATAATTATGAATTGAGCCGAAGTGCATAAAAGGTCTGTATACACATCTGAGAAGATGTATGAGTGATGTGTGTTAAATTCAGTTATCGATCACTAAAAGGATTGATGACACATTGATATTTTAAATCAATTTTCTGAGTACACTTTGTAAGTCAAAAATAGGACCTGGAACCATTTCGGGGTTTAATTCATAAAATGTGCATTCAAGCGAGAAATTTAGGTTTTAAAAGAATCACAATGAATCTGGTTTGATGAACTATGTTCTGGTCGAGTGGTGAATCATTTAAACGATGTAAAATTCAATGAAATAGTGACAGAAGCAGAAATCTTTGGTTATCGGCATAACTTATGGAATAGTGGGGTGGAATGAAATGAGAGCACAACAACCGTTGGATCTGAAGGATCAACGAATGAGATCAAAAGATGAAATGTGGAATGAATGAAGAAATGAGTGGATACGATTGAAACAAGTGTTCGTAAATAATGTGAGTGGTTTCAAAAAATAGCGAATGGTTTTTCGCGCAGCTTTAGAGTGGTAAGTGGTAATTGCTTGAGCGAACGCGATAGCGTTAAGGAGTTGACACGTGGTATCTTAAAACCACTCATTTCACGTGAATTTGAAACATTAAAAGTTGTGAATCTTTGTTATGCGATAGTTTTCGGATTAGGAGACAGAGTGCGATAACCATCTGATGACGACAGGTTGATGCAGATTGGTTGAAATACAAGATTTGAATGGTCAACGGGATGGATTGATGTGTCTAATTGTTAGTGTAAAGGTACATTGAAATAAAGTTGCGGGCCCGTAAATATTTATATGGTTTATTTGGGGTTTAAACCATAGAGTTGAAAATCATAAGAGGATATGATTCACGATTGGTAATTTGGGGTTTTTAAACCATAGTTGTGAGAAAGGAATTTAATTCCGAATTAAATAGTTCTACTATTTGGGTTTTGAACCAAAGTCAAAGTTAGAAATATGAAATGTCAAGGTGGTTATTTTCTATGGTTGGTAGCCATAATTATCAACAAATGAAATATCTTCCGCATATGGAGAAGCCTTTGTTTTGAGGGTGATAAGATTTGTTTACATGAGATTGTATTAGGAATGCTATTGTTGGTTTTGCTGCTGTGGCAACATCATGTCATATGGTTATAGGATTACAAAACCGACCTATGATGCTCCTACTCTGTTTTTGTTGGAATATGTTGCAACATGAATTTGATCATGTTGCATCATAATAGCTCGATGAAGGGGCAATGCCTAGTGGAAGGTTTACAACCAATCACTCTCTTAACAACACTTTCATGGATCCTACTATCATTCTCCTGGGCTCCATGAAGTATGAGTGGAGTCCAAATATGCAGATCATTGGTACTGGACATATCAATGACTAAAGTCACGTCTATAAAGATTGTTGAAAATCTGCCAACACAGTAAACAGATCACCTCTCAATGAAACAGTCAGCATTTAGCTCCGGTAATATGAGCAAGTCACCCAAGCAATGTCATTTCTAAATGATGGTTGTGCTAAGAGGTGCTTCTACAGCCCTATATGAGGGAGGTGTTATAACATGGGTAATGCTAACCTCATCATATGATGGACCATATACTATTACAAAAAAGTAATTAACATTAGTACAACCATATATAAGATGGACCATGAAATGAAAACAATTTCTCCATTCTTTTCCTCATTTCTTAACTTGATTATGGTGTATTTTCTGGCATTGAGTATTTGATTTAGTCCTCCCCCATGTTTTCACTGTCACATTATGTAACTATGATATGTTGAGGAGTGAAATTTTCTTCTCCATCGATCTATCAATATGATATCTTGAGCTTCAACATGGTGCAATTTACATGATTAAATTTTGGCTGTGATTTATTTTTATTTAATTAGCATTTTGTGGCTTTATGCAGTTGTTCTCAACATTTCTATAGGTTAGATACATTTTTTTCCTCCACATTTTTGGTTTGTGCATCTTCCCTATAGCTTATACTTGGTCAACATAATCCAGACTTCAGATTCCCATTATGGCATGTCTTATAATTTATAGCAGGATGAGGCCCCATGCCTCTTTTCGTGAGAGTTTGTTTTTAAAGTATTTAGTCTTACTCACCGTTGACTTTGATTCTATCCACACGTGCCAATGATGGGCATATTGGATGCAACTTTGATGTTGAGCTTCCCTGAGAAGTTTGTTTCCAACAGTATGAAAATTTAACTTGATTTATAAAGTCATGAGGAGGCAGAAGATCTTTGCTGTATGCAAATGCCTTGAGGTACTACTAATTTTTCCAAGTTGGACTCTCATGTGCAGATCAAGTCTAAAGGAGTGACAATGACTGCATTGGTTGCAAAATCCACTGCCCTTGCTTTAGCCAAACATCGAGCAATCAATGCAAGATGCAAAGATGGCAAGAGTTTCACCTACAATATCAACATAAACATTTCAGTCGTTGTGGCTATGGATGGAGGCATAATTACACCTGTGCTTCAGGATGCAGATAAGGTTTGGAATCCAAATTATATAGAATTTAGATCTCAGCCTCTGTTATATCAAATTCAAATTTTTGCTACATTTTTTTTTATGGTTCAATTTATGAAGCCTTAGCAGTATTGTACATTACTTGCCGACTGAAATTTTGTAAGTCTAAAATTTCCAGAGTTTGTATCTTGCATTTAGGTTGATATATATACTCTCTCTAGGAAATGGAAGGAATTGGTAGATAAGTCTCGTGCAAAGAGCCTCAGCCTTAGGAATATAATACAGGTTTGTGAAAATGCAATATGAATCTGTTCTACTTATTCGTGTTCTGGATCTACTTTGATTTTCTGATCAAAAGAGAATTTCCCTGTCTATTTTTTGGTAGCTTTTAGCCATTCCCAACACAAGGTTGTCATTATAACTATTTTTTGTGTCCTACACATTGAAGTAGATGTGTCTTGAGTTTCACAAGGTCAACTATAAAAGATTAATTCTTATATGCCTCGCCTCTTTGCGGAAACTTTTACTCTGTCTAATTTAGGAATATTTGGTGTGGAATATTCTGATGCAATCCTGCCTCCTGGTTTTGTAAGTAAACGCTGCATTATTGTCTTCAAAGGGGTTCAGTCGATTCCATTCTCAAGTTGAGCCATAAAAGTTTTCTCTTTGTTCAAGGCTAACTGTTAAAGTGAACTTTCTAATGTTTGACAGGGAGCAATTATCGTTGTGGGGGCATCCCAACCAACAGTTGATGGATTAATCAGTTTGAAAAACCAAATGCAGGTACAAATATCTCTAATTTTTATGACTTAAAAAGTGTTTGTCATGTTAGAATGTGTTTTCCTAATAAGCTCATAAGGCATCTGGAGATTTTTAATCATCTTCCTCATTGTCAAATAACTATCTGAAAATATTAAGCATCTCAATGTGATTGAGTATCTTTATTGTATTAGAATTCTCACTTAAAAAATTGATCCTGCAATTGTATTATATCTGGTCGACATGATATATATATATATATATGAAAATGTTAAATATGACAAAAAATATTATATGTAATTCATCATGCACTGAACCTTGTATTGGCATCAGACTGAAGGAGGCATCTAATATTCAATTGTTATCTTTCAGGTTAATGTGACAACAGATCATAAGATTATATATGGTTTTGACCTGGCTGCCTTTTTGCAAACACTTTCAAAAATTATTGAAGAACCCAATGAGCTCACTCTGTAGACCCTTCTAAAAGGACTATGTCCTGTCTTGACCCACCATTATAAGTTTCAGTGTATATTTATTGTATTATTATAGTGGTTAATGTTTATGTTTAGTATAGATTTGGGATCTTTTAAAAATGTATAGATGAAGTTAATTGTTTCACTTTTGTTTAAATTCATGGTATTTTTAGAAATATTCTGGAATAGGTAAGGGAATATTTTGGAATTCGCAATGAGATTAAGTTAATTTATTTTTATCAGATTTTAATTATAGAAACTATCTTTCATACAGTAATTGTATTTACAGAGAAATAAACCTACTTTAGAAAACAAAAGTGATTGGTGTTAGCAGTATGATATTTTTCTAACCCTACCTCCCAAGACACAGGTCCAATATTTCTGCATGCATGGCCTCATCTGTCCCAGAATACATAACCTTTCTAAATAAAGGAGGTTATTTTTTTTTTGCACCATTTCATATTTTATGGTGCTTTGCACCACATACTATTTTATAATAATAATAATAATAAATAATTTTTTTTATTTTTTTTCACTTTTTATTTATTTTATGGTGTTTTGCACCATATACAATTTATTATTATAATTATAATTTTGATATTTTTATGATAAATTTTTAATTTTTGTAAAATTGGTTTTGGTGCTTTGCATCACAATATCTTGATCCACCTCAGATTGGTTTTTTATGGTTTGCACCATACACCATGGAATGCCACATATGCATTTAACACCAAATTTAACATTTTTTACTAACTCCACTTTTGCACCAGAAAACATAGCACCACTTGCGTATCTCCACATTATCACCACTTTTGCACCACTATTTGGAAAGTGAGAATTTGTCAAATGTTTGAGGCTAAATGACCTTTTTTCTTGTATTGATATATATAAGGAAAAATAGAGATGTTGTAGATTCTATCTAACCATTTCCTATCCAAAACCAACCCCACCAATTTCGTCTAAAAGTTAAAGATAAATTATTTTTACAAAATAAAAATTATAAAATTTAAGAAAAAAATATATATTTTCCAAAAAAAATTGAATTATATATATATATAAAGATAATTAACTAAGTCTAAACACTTTACAACGTTGTCCCTTCCGAGAAGGCCTCCATGAACACGAGCTAAATGAAATTGTATTGATGGCGTAAGCTCTCAAGCTCTACTCATGCTTCTTTATGACGTGCAAAATTATAGTAGCCAACAAAAGTATCAGAAAATCGGGTGGTAAGAGATTCTATTTATAGTAAATGTTTCCGATATTTACCCATAATTGTCTTGTTGTCAATTATATTATCCATCAAAGGTCTGGTAGAATAAGGAGGAACAGTAGAACTTCACTGAAGTCATTTAGTGAATCGAAGTCCTCAGTTAATTTTCCTTTATGCTTGCCATTGGTCTCATATTTCGACATATTCGTCCTTAGGGCAAGGCACTAACCTTTTCCTTTCATCCAGTACTCTGCCCCCTTGCTATGATATATACATTACACCCAAGCAGGTCCGGTTATCCACGTGTATAGTTTCTTGTGGCGGAGACTGCAGCAACAAGCCGTGGCTATATTGCAAAACCAACGACTAAGAGATTTCATGTCGGGATCGACTATAGGTGATAAGTCCGGGGTCGGGGTTTCAATGCGTCGCATCAAATGAGTCGATATGATCGACTCTCCGACTAAAATGAAGTCCCCGACTACACCGAATTGGTTTGGCCCGAATACCGCGACACTGACCTCACACTCTGCGCACACACTTGGTCTGGGTGTCGGCTCTCAATTGCAACTCGAACTGGGGAGGTAAGGGGCTGGCTAATTTTAATTTTAATAGTAATTAATTTTAAGTTTAAACATTTATTTTAACATCAAATTCAAACATTTATTTGAACATTAAGTTCAAACATTATTTAAACATTAAGTTCAGGCATTTATTAATGTGGTTTATTAATATTAATAATAAATTTAAAGAATTTTGTTTTTGCCAAATACATAGGGTTGAAATCCAATTTTCATATATATATATATATATATATATATATATATTTGTTTTATGTTATTATTATCATTTATTAATGTGGTTTATTAATATTAATAATAAATTTAAAGAATTTTGTTTTTGCCAAATACATAGGGTTGAAATCCAATTTTCATATATATATATATATATATTTGTTTTATGTTATTATTATCATAATAATCTTGTTTGGAAAATAAAAAATCAATATTAATTATAATTATAATTAATTATAATAATAAGATGAATAATAATAGAGATTTATATAATTAATAATCATTAACAATATTGAATCAATATAAATTTATAATTTATAATTAGTTAATTATCAATAATCAATTGTAATAATTAAATCTTTATAAATTGTTAATAATTAGTTAATGATTAATTATAGTTAATAATTAATAATTAGTTGTATTTAATAAATAAATATTTATAATTCATAATTAATAAATAACTATATTGAATAATTATAATTATTAATAATTTCTTATATTTAAAAAATAATTAGCCAGAGGATATGTGAACATGCAACTGACATTAGACGCACCTCTACACTAGCTGAACATGTGGAAAAAACTAGCCATCATATCTGCATTGAAGAGGCTAAGGTCTTAGCCAAGGTTGATCATTTTCATCATCGTAAGTTAAGAGAGGCCCTTGAAATTGAAAAAAGACCCATAAATCTCAATAGAGATGACGGTTGGAATAGAAGAAGGTGTTGGATTCCTGCCTTATATTCTTAATTAATTAATTAATTAATTAATTTTTTTTTTTTGTTAGATTGACCTAAATAATTTTTATGTATAAAAAAAATAAAAAATAAAAAAAATAAAAATAAATAAAAAATAAAAATTTAATTTTAATGGCTTACTAGCCATTACGATTTTTAATTTTATTGATAGGACTATTTTGATTTTATTTTTTATTTATTTATTTATTTTAGTTAAAGATAGAATTAAAATATAATAATATATAATTACAATTAAAAAATATTTGTATTTTGAAAAATCGATTAACGATATTAATAGAAATAAAATTTGTTATCTTTATTTATAATTAAACTATTAATTTGGATATTCAAACTAGCCTTTTCAATTTGTAATTAATATTTAAATTAATGGAACTATTTTTATTTCTTATTATTATTTTTTATATTTTTATATATTTATTATTATTATTATTATTATTATTATTATTATTATTATTATTATCATTTTATTTTATTTTATTTTACAATAGAATAATATATAATTATAATAAAATAAAATTTATATTTTTAATAATTAATTAATAAAAAAATAAAATAAATAAAATTTATATTTTTAATAATTAATTAATAAAAAAATAAAATAATTTTTAATTAAACTATTAAATTGATATATAAAATAATTTTATTTATTTATTTTTATATTTTTAATTAAAATATTAATTTTAATATTCAAGCTAGCCGTTTTTAATTAAAAAAAAAAAAAATTATTAGTACTAACTGTTTTCGATTTCATAGTCAAATTAGCTGATTATAATGGTTTTCTTTCCCTCTCCTACATCTATTTAAACTTAACGACTGATCTGATCTCTCACCTAGTCCTGATGATGAGCCACACTGGTTGGTTTGAAACACGTCGACTTTGTTCATGATAATGTGATTATTACCGAAAGATTTCTTCATAATTTATTGATGGATCACAAAAGCCAAAAATCTATTAATATTGAAACCCTGCTCGGTAGGGCCTTGGAAACGAATGTTCATCATTTTGAACGGGCACGCTTGCGGGTATCTAAGTTGAGATCAGATTTGACCTTTCTGAAAAGATGTAGAGATGCTTCCATTATTCCTTCTTTTTCTTTGATAAAACATCCGCTCAACATTTCGAAAAACCATCGTGTATTTTTGAAAACTAGCCTCACGCTCATTCGCTGTGAGATCTCTAAGGTTAGAAGAAGCCTGGATCTTTTATCAAGAAAAGTATTGGCATGGCATTTGAATCTCTCCAATTCGATTCCATCGCACTTATGGATCAAAATTGATGCCAGGTCTGCTATTAAATGCAGTCGCTGGGAGGCTTTGTGGAAGGAGAAAATTTCGTTAAAATTTCTGATGTTGTATAAAAGGTCTTCTCACGCAAATCAAGATTCGGTTCAGTCAGCGAGCAGGGTGAATGCAAGACAAATTTCAGCGCTTCGTTCCTGGGTTTCGAATGTCTCTTCGCCAGCTATTTCAAATTTCAGTGTTCCTCCCGCTTCTTCGGATTCGTCGTTTTCTTTGGTTGGGTTGTTTGAGGGGGTTAAACAGTCTAATTCAAACAACATTAATTGCCTTCCGAATTCATTAATGTCCATTGATCCATTCTCTGCAGTCGATACGGTGAATACAAGACATCCTTCTTTGGAGATTGAGAAAACCTCAATTGGTGTTACTTCGAATGACGGGTAGTTTAATAAACTTTGTGCTAAATGGAGATCTCCACTTCCAAAGTCGGGGAGATCATCTAGCGTTGCCCAATTTGTTGATGAAGATGATTTAAACGTTGCCCAGTCTTCTAGAGGATCTGATAATTGCGCTTTTCTCGCTTCAAGTTGTTCTAATTCTGTTCCTGTTGGTTCTAAAGAAGATGGGATCGTGGGTGATGATTAACAGTCTTCTACAGAATCCGGTGGATACGCAGCACTTAAGTCCAACATTTCGAGTTCTTGCAATACTGCTCCAGCTGATTATGAAATTGACGTGATCGCGGGTGGAGATTGCCAGTCTTCTGCAGGATCCGGTGGATTCGCTACTCTCTTTCCCAGCATTTCGAGCACAGAGAATACTGCTCAGGTAAGTTCTGATGGTGACATGATTTTAAACGCTGACGTGATCTTAACTTCAAACATTGATAATTTTTCTTTTAACCCTTTAAGCCCTAATAAATCTCTAACTAATTTTAGAGATTACTATAATATTAATGAAATTAAATCAAATAATCCTACTAATAATCATTTATTTATGGATAAAAACTATATCAATTGTAAAAATGAAAAATGTTCAAATGATAATATTAAAGGATTTTATGAACTTAATAATAAATATGATTTTAATTCTACTGTAGATAATAATTTTAATAATGACATAGTTAAGAAAATTAAAAATAACAATATTAAGATTATTAATAATGATTCTACTATTGATAATTGTATTAATAATGGCTATGCTATTGATAATAAATTTAGTAATGATAGGACGAAGAATATTATTAATGACAATTTGATGAATATTAATAATGACTTTACTATAGATAATGGTAGAATTATGAGTTTTAATGAAGATAGAAATAATTTTAGTAATGATAATACCAATTCTAATAATAATTCTAACAATAATAAAATTTTCTCTAGTAATAAAGTAGTTAATCTTTCGAGCTTCTCCTTTGATTCGTCAGTTTATAGGCTTTTAGAAAAAGGCTTTAATTTTTCCCTTGCTCCTAGGAAAATTCTGGTTCATGATATTATTTGCGATATTGAATTTGGCATCAGAGACTTACCAGATTCCTCTAAGGACATTATAAGGTGAGATTGTGCGGTCATTTTAAGGAAGGCCAAGCCCCCTAAGATTAACCTCAGTAAGTCGGAGTTTGAGGCCTTAAAATCCTTAAATAATAATAAGGATACCATTGTTCTTAAAGCGGACAAAGGAGGTGTTGTTGTAATTCTTAATAAACAGGATTATAGGAAGAAAATGTTAGACCATTTAGAGAATAGTGGGAGCTACAAAAAAATTTCGAAGAATCCCTTGAAAAAGGTTTCAAGAGCTGTTGTTGAGGCTATCAAGTCAAGCAGCTCTATGGGTTCTCTTAGTAAGAAGTTGATTGAAAGCAACCCCATTACTCCTAGAATCTATGGTCTTCCAAAAATCCATAAGGATGGTGCTCCTCTTCAACCCATTGTTAACACCATTGGGGGTCCTACTGATATTCTTGCTAGGTATTTAACCTCTAAGCTTAAACCTCTTGTAGGTTGTACTGATTCCTTTGTTAAAGATTCTGCATCTTTTGTTAATGAGTTAAAAGATGTTAAAATGGGCCTGAAGATAGGTTTTTTAGTTTCGATGTTGTCTCTCTTTTCACCAATATCCCTATTAAGGAGGCCATTGAAGTCATTAATCGGATAACTGATCCTGACACTGCCTTTTTAGTTGAGATTTACTTAACTTCTACTTTCTTTAATTTTGAAGGAGAGTTTTATGAGCAAACCTGTTGTGTTGCTATGGGTTTTCCCCTTTCTCCGGTTGTTGCTAATCTCTTTATGGAAGATTTTGAGTCCAAGGCTCTTTCCTCTGCTCTGCACCAACCAAAGCTTTGGAAAAGGTTTTTTGATGATACTTGTGTCGTTTGGCCTCATGGTAAGGAAGAGCTTGATCGATTCTTCATTCATCTTAATAGTCAATCTTCCTCCATAAAATTTACCATGGATTATGAGGTGGATGGGAGCCTTCCTGTCCTTGATGTTCTTATCTGTAGGAAAGATGATGGTTCTTTCTCTCATCAGGTTTTTCGTAAAAAAACCCATACTGAACAATATCTTCGGGCTGATTCGCATCATTTCCCTGTTCAAAAGTTAGGCGTCCTCAACAGCTTAGCCACTGGGGCGTTGAGAATCTCTGATGAGTCTCACATAGAGGGAGAAAAGACTCATCTCCTTAATTTTTTTTGTTCTAATGGTTATAGTAAGTGTCAAGGACTTAAAGCTTTTCTTAAAGCTGAAAGAGGTTCCTTAGTTAAAATAAAAATCCTGATCAATGGTCCTGCAATGTAAGGCTTCCTTTCATTCAGGGTACAACTGATAGGATTGCTAGAATTCTTAGGAAAAATAGGGTTTCCTCTTCTTTCAAACCCCTTAACACGATTCGCAGCTCTCTTAACTCGGTTAAAGATCCCGTGAACCCTAAGGATGGAAAAAGTGTCTATATTATTCCTTGTTCCTGTGGGATGCCTTATATTGGTGAAACAGGTAGGTCCATTAGCCAGAGGATATGTGAACATGCAGTTGACATTAGACATGGCAGGTCCCACACCTCTGCCCTAGCTGAGCGTGTGGAAAAAACTAGCCATCATATCTACATCGAAGAGGCTAAGGTCTTAGCCAAGTTTGATCATTTTCATCATCGTAAGTTAAGAGAGGCCCTTGAAATTGAAAAAGGACCCATAAATCTCAATAGAGATGACAGTTGGAATATAAGCAGGTGTTGGATTCCTGCCTTATATTCTTAATTTATTTATTTATTTATTTTCTTTTTTTTTTAGTTAGATTGACCTAAATAATTTTTATGTATAAAAAAAAATACAAATAAAAATATAAAAAATAAAAAATAAAAAATAAAAAATAAATTTTAATGTCTTACTAGCCGTTACGATTTTTAATTTTATTTATAGAACTATTTTGATTTTATTATTTATTTATTTATGTTTTTTAATTAAAGATAGAATTGAAATATAATAATATATAATTATAATTAAATAATATTTGTATTTTGAAAAATCAATTAACGATATTAATAGAAATAAAATTTGTTATTTTTATTTATAATTAAACTATTAATTTGGATATTCAAACTAGCCTTTTCAAATTGTAATTAATATTTAAATTAATGGAACTATTTTTATTTCTTATTATTATTTTTTATATTTTTTTATATTTATTATTATTATTATTATTTTAGACAACAACGGATAATTTTTGATTAAATGGCGGCAAACCAGCTACCGCAGGCTGTTACAGGACAATTTTGACTGTAGAGACTTATCAATTTCTAGTCAATGGGAGTGCCGATCTCGTTACAGGGAATGGGAACGCTAAGGAGAGAGCGTTGCTTGATGGACAGAATAGCTAGAGGAGCTGCACAGAGAATACAAGAGGGAGCATGGTTATGCGTTGAAGATTGAATTTGTAGGGCCTCTTGTTTTTCATCTGCCTTCACATGCTGATCCTTAGCCTTTCTTCTTAAATTGTCAGGAGGTGAATCATCGCTCCTGCCGACATTACTTGCGGAACCCAAATGATGCGTAGCCATAGCAATCCTGTGGATGCTTTTGGATCTGTCTTCGAAATCCACCCAGAACCTGTCCAGAAGATGAGAAATTGGGACAACAGAGAGGGCTAATAGAGGACGGGGGTCGATCTTGGAGGGATATCAAGCTACATGAGCTTTTGAGATAGAGTCCATGACCCTTAGCGACAGTCTGCTAGAGATGATCCGATCCCGAAGTACTGGAGGATGGGTAGTAAAGGGAAACAAAGGAGTGCCTAAAGATACTGAGAGCCAGTCTTCAAATAGGTTAAGGAATTCTACAGACTGAATCAACATTGTTTACTGACAGAGATCTCCTACTTCGGAGAGAGCCTAGGTTGGCTTCCAAGTCCGCCTGAGAGTTCAAATTTCTTAGAATACGATAGAAAGAGATTTTGTGGAACCTAGGCAGGATAAGCCTGATTTTTTTGAGGATGGGGACTAAGTGAACCTGAGCAGGGTTCTTATGTGATTTCATTGCCTGAATAATCATCCTAGAGTCTCCAAAGGTAGAGATAGAAAGGAAGTTTCTCTTGAGCGCTAAATTTAGACCTTGCCACAGAGCAAGAGCCTCCACTCTGTTGTTAGTTTCAATGCCCAGTCCCCAAGCAAACCACACCACTATAGAACCACCAGGACTCAGGATAACTCCATCGCTGCCCACTGCACCAGGTTTACCTTTAGAGGCCCCGTCGAAGAAAAGACAGTTGTCATCCAGGGCAGATCTCCACTTAATGAACTCTTGTTCATCCAGACGGATTTCCCAACTAGAATGAGCAATTGCAGGAGGGATGGGGCTATTCTTTTGATTTGGAACAAGCTCAGTAAGCCAGAGATTCTCCTCACTATCCAGAGCCATATCGTTTTTGAAAGCAGTGTTAGCTTCTAAAACCTCACCCAAGAGAGCCTTGATTTTAGAGATAACTCTGGTAGGGTTACAACTCTCATCCCTGAAAATTCTATTATTCCTCTCCAGCCACAATTTCCAGCATATGAACTTGGGAATCCACATCCAGCCAGTCTTGAGAAGGATTTTTTTGGAGAGGCTGAACGGAGATAAATTTGCCCAGTTGCAAAGAAGATTTGGAATATTTCCGGGAAGCTCAACTTTGTCAGATCCTAGCATTAGGACACCTCTCCAAAATTCTTGAGCAAAGGGCCAGATTAACAACAGGTGATTAGTTGTTTCTTCATCTGACACACAAAGAGGGCACCTAGATGTCCCTTCCATACCATGCCTTTGGAGATTATCTCTTGTGATGATACTGTTATGTGCCAACTTCTAGCAGAAGAAGTCAACTTTGGGAAGGGAGGGAAAGGCCCAAATGAATTTCCATTGAATTGGATCCGGAGGAACAGTTGGGATAGTAATCATACTTTTGTAGCCTTCAGAAGCTGAGTATGAGCCGGATAGCAAGCCCCACCCTCGTTTATCCTTAGAAGTAGCCTTTTTTGGAGATTTACCTTGGAGCAAGTCCAGCAATAACATGGCTTCTCCTTCCAGCCAATGAGGAACTTCCCCTAGATTCCAACTGTCCCAAAGACCATCCGTCCAATTGGAGATGTACCAAAGGTTGTTCAAATTGCAGGCATGAAGCCAAGCTTTAATATTTACTAGATCCTCCATCCGGCCCAGAGGCTGATCACCTAGGATCAGATCATCCCAAATTCTAATTTTTTTCCCATTACGTGGGATCCGATAAAGTTTTTGGCTGAAGTGCTCCAAAGCAGAGAGACAGAGTTTGAATACCGGAGATCCTTTGGTTGTTCTCGGGGGCTGATCCAGACACCTCAGCCGCTGCCCATGAAAATATTTTTTCCACAGAACACTTTTACTCCAACTAGATTTTCCAGAGACGATGTTCCAAAGGATCTTGGAGCCCAGATCAAGGTTCTGGGCAGCTAGATCGCGCATTTGGAGACCTCCTTCCAATAAAGGCTTCATAAGAGTGTCCCAGTTAACTAAATGAAGCCTTCGTTCATTGTTTTTCCCCCCTTCCCATAGAAATTTTCTCAGAAGACCATCCATTTTACTGATAAAGGTTTTAGGGGCCAGAAGTATGGAATGCTGATATAATGGCAGACTAATAAGAACAGATTTCATAAGGATTAATTTCCCAGCATTATTCAACCATGAGGCTCCCCAAGCTTGAATTCTGAGCTTTAGCTTGTCTAGTAGGGGCATCCAGTGGGCTACTTTAGGATTAGATTTGAAGATAGGGATCCCCAGATATTTAAATGGCTCCCAGTTACGGGTTCCTTCCATTTCTAAGAGCCTATCTATGTCTGTCAATTCCTTGATCAAGCAATTCCAGCCATAGATTGTGCTTTTTAGATAGTTGATTTTTCTGCCCGAGACCACCCTATAAATGTCCAGATCCGTCTTGAAGGACCTTGCAGAGTTTATGCTAGCTCCTCCAAGCAGTAATGTACCATCCGCGAAATGGGCATGGTTTATGTCTTTGGTGTTGTGAGCCATTCTAAGGCCAGGCATAGATTGGATCTGTTGACTATTGGCAAGCTGGAAGCTGAGCACAGAGTCTTGAATGACATAAAGGAGTGGGGAAAAATGACAACCTTGTCTGAGGCCCCTTGAGGCTTGGAAGAAATCTAAAGAATGACCATTAACCAAAGGCGCAATCCAAGGGGTGGCAATACAGGCTTTCACCCAGTTTATGAGGGAAGTAGAGAAGCCCAGATTCTTCATCACAGTAAACAAGAAATCATGTCTCACCCTATCAAATGCGTTTGCCAAATCTAGCTTAATCACCATACCTTTCTCATTGCGGTGAAAGCTTGAGTGGACTGCTTCTTACACCAGCACTATATTATCCAGAATCTTCCTCCCTTTAATGAATCCTCCTTGATTTTCAGGAATGATGTCTGGCAGAATTTTCTTGAGGCGAGTGGCAATGATTTTGGTAACCAACTTATAACTAGTATTTCATAAAGAGATGGGCCGGAACCTGCTGAAATCGGAGGCACCTTTTGTCTTTCGGGATCAAGGCTAGGAAGGCCAAGTTTATGCTGCCTCCAATCTTGACACAAGACTGCGATTTATGGACCATTCTCAGGAGATATTTTTTGATTGTGGCCCAGCAAGCCTGATAGAACCTTACTGTGAACCCATCAGGGCCCGAAGCTTTATCCGGTTCCATGCAATCCAAAGCCTTTTTGAGTTCATTCATGCTGATTGGGGCAGTCAGCATAGAATTATCAGAATCTTGAACATAGTGGGGGATAAGATCAAGCGGATAGGCATGAGGCTCGATAGGAGGGTCTTCAGGGGCAGAGTAGAGGTCTTTGAAGAAGGAGTGGGCTGCACTCTTTATGCCTTCAAAATCTTTAACCACCGTGTTTTGATAGTGAATTTCATTTACAGATTTGAAATGCTTGCGTGCTTCAGCTTGCTTATGGAAGAAGCTAGTATTTTTGTCTCCAGCATGTAACCAAATATTTCTGGACTTCTGTCTCCAGAACTCTTCTTCTTCCCTACTTGCTCTATGGAACTCTTTTTGCAGTTCAACTTCTTTTTGAATGAGGCTTTGAGTGACAGTGGAATTCTCCATTGCTAATTGGTGGACAGCAAGGCTGTCAAGAGCCTCCTTTCTTTTGGAGGAGGTAGTTTTCAATATTTTGGCCCACTCCTTGAGCCCACGTTTAAGACCCCTCAATTTTTCTTCCCACACAAAGAATGGAGAACCTTGGACATGCCGGTTCCAGGCCTTAGAGACCACTTCCTGGAAACCATCCTGCTGAATCCATAGAGGGATGAATCGAAATGGAATGGGGCCAAGGTTTCTGTCCAGGGAGAGCTCAAGCAGAATGGGTTTATGATCAGAAGTGGAGTTCAGCAAAATTTTAGAGGTGGCCAGTAGACCTTTAGTCAAGAAAGAGGTTTCGACAAGGAATCTATCCAAACGAGTAGCAATATGGCTGGGGCCTATCCGTTTATTGGACCAGGTGAATTTTCCAGATGTGGGATTGATAACCCCCAGATCCTAGCCCAACATAAGGTCTTCAACCCATTCTCGAGTTGGATCCCTTACCGGGGAGCCACCATGTTTTCCCTCTACAGCTAGTGTAAGATTCATATCTCCTGCAATAATAATATTTTCTGGATTGTGCAAAAGAAGATAAGACTGGAGCGAGTCCCAACAAATTTTTTTCTCAACTGGTAAAACCGGAGCATATAGATTGAACATATTTACTTGATGGCCAGATTCTTTGTGAAGGAGCTCAGTGAAAAGCCAGTGGAGGCAACATTCTTCATGGATCAGATCATAAATGGAGCTATCCCACCAGAGGCGCCACGAGCACTGATAGCTCTCCCATGGCCTTTACGCCAGAATGCTTTGCTATATTGGAGGATAAGAAGATCCTCCAGCTTCGTCTCCTGGATGAGAAGGATTTCAGGCGAACACAACTTCATAATGACTTTCAGGGCTTCTTCTTTCAGCCTGCTACCTAACCCTCTACAGTTCCAGGAGACGTATTTCATTATTTACTGGCATGGGAGGTGGCTCCTTTTGGAGCCTTGCCGTGCTTGCGCCCGGATCTGGTGTTCATCATTCCTTTAAGAGTTTTTTGGGAGCCTTGGAGTACATCCAGGTAAGTTTTTTCCTCTCTCTATTTTTTCTTAGATTTCCGACCCCTGGCCGACTTGATAGGGGTGGCTTGCGAGCTATCTGATTCAGATTCTATCTCTTCTGATTCTCCTCCAGAGTCAGAAGGAAGACTTATGTGCTCCTCGTTACCTTCTTTTCCCCCATGATCTTCATCTGCTGGAGGGATGATTGATTCTACACCAGCTTCTTTCGCTTTCTTCGACATGTCTACTGGTTCTTCTTGGGTATCAATGGCATCCACCTTTTCACCTGAGGAGGTGCCGACAATTGGAGCTTCTTTGGTCTTTGGTTTAGCCTGGGGCTTCTCCAAAGGCCCAGAATTTTTCTTCTCAGTTGGCCTTGGGATAGCCTTGCCCTTTTTGATCTCTTTCCAACCTTCGTCTTCCACCTTGTCCCCTGTTGGGGCTTTTGGGCAATTTCGTTGGAAGTGCCCATGTTCATGACAGGTTCTGCATTTGAAAGGCAGTTGCTCGTAGTCCAGTTTTTGATAATGGTGCCATTCGCCAACTGTGAGTTTTACCGCTTCTGTCAGACCAGCTTCCAGGTCGACTTCAACACAGATTCTTGTGCAGGTGTATTGGCCCTTGTTATCAGCTTTGTCAATTAATCGACCCAGCCCATTTCCAATCTTCTGCAAGGAATGAAAACTCCAGCAATGAATGGGGAGATTGGGGAGCTGGACCTAGACTAGGACTTCTTTAGGGACATCGACTGAGGGATCGAAGTCAGCCATCCATTTATTGAGATAAAGACCCTGATTTCCCATGAAATACGGACCATTTCTAAAAACCAGATCCTGATCTTCTTTGGTGGTGAATTTGAAGATGAAATAGCCTCTTCCGACCGCGTAGCAGATCACATTGTTTTTCAGTTGAGGTCTCCAGTTGCGTTGGATCCAGTCGTCAGTTGTTTTTGTGGAAGGATAGCGACCCATAAATTTCCCAACCAACCCTCTGTCAGCCAGGGAAAGGGTGATTTTTATCGGTTGCTCCTCAAGCAAGGCGATTTCAGGGATTTCCTCCAGCTTTTTGATGAATTTCGGGACCTCAGGGATCAAGCTACTCTTCCTTTTATGTGATAACAGACTGTGAAAAGCATGCTCAGATGAAATCGGCGGGGTGGGAGAAGGCTCCCCATCCCAGGCGCGCTCATGGCGGCGGCTGTGGCTTCGCTGCGATTCAAACCTACTCAGTCTCTTCAGTGCGCGCTGGCTTAATTATTTTATTATTATTATTATCATTTTATTTTATTTTTTATTTAATTTTATTTTACAATAGAATAATATATAGTTATAATAAAATAAAATTTATATTTTTAATAATTAATTAATAAAAAAATAAAATAATTTTTAATTAAACTATTAAATTGACATATAAAATAATTTTTTTTATTTATTTTTATATTTTTAATTAAACTATTAATTTTAATATTCAAACTAGCCGCTTTTTATTCTATATATATATATAAATTATTAGAACTATCCGTTTTCGATTTCATAGTCAAATTAGCTAATTATAACGGTTTTCTTTGCCTCTCCTACATCTATTTAAACTTAACGACTGATCTGATCTCTCACCTAGTCCTAATGATGAACCACACTAGTTGGTTCGAAACGCGTCGACTTTGTTCATGATAATGTGATTATTACCGAAATATTTCTTCATAATTTATTGATGGATCACAGAAGCCAAAAATCTATTAATATTGAAAACTTGCTCGGTAGGGCCTTGGCAACAAATGTTCATCATTTTGAACGGGCACGCTTGCGGGTATCTAAGTTGAGATCAGATCTGACCTTTCTAAAAATATGTAGAGATGCTTCCATTATTCCTTCTTTTGCTTTGATAAAACATCCGCTCAACATTTCGAAAAACCATCGTGTGTTTTTGAAAACTAGCCTCGCACTCATTCGCTGTGAGATCTCTAAGGTTAGAAGAAGCCTGGATCTTTTATCAAGAAAAGTATTGGCATGGCATTTGAATCTGTCCAATTCGATTCCATTGGACTTATGGACCAAAATTGATGCCAGGTTTGTTATTAAATCCAGTCGCTGGGAGGCTTTGTGGAAGGAGAAACTTTCGTTAAAATTTCTGAAGCTGTATAAAAGATCTTCTCGCGCAAATCAAGATTCGGTTCAGTTAGCGAGTAGGGTGAATGCAGGACAAATTTCAGCGGTTCATTCCTGGGTTTCAGATGTCTTTTCGCCAGCTATTTCAAATTTCAATGTTCTTCCTGCTTCTTCGGATTCGTCGTTTTCTTTGGTTGGGTCGTTTGAGGGGGTTAAACAGTCTGATTCAAACAACATTGACTGCCTTCTGAATTCATTAATGTCCAGTGATCCATTCTCTGTAGTCGATACGGTGAATACAAGACATCCTTCTTCGGAGATTGAGAAAACCTCAATTGGTGTTACTTTGAATGACGGGAAGTTTAATAAACTTTGTGATGAATGGAGATCTCCACTTCCAAAGTCGGGGAGATCATCTGGCGTTGCCCAGTTTGTTGAGAAAGATGATTTAAATGTTGGCCAGTCTTCTGGAGGATCTGATAATTGCGCTTTTCTCGCTTCTATTTGTTCTAATTCTATTCCTGTTTTTTCTAAAGAGGATGGGATCGTTGGTGATGATTATCGGTCTTCTGCAGAATCCAGTGGATATGCAGAACTTAAGTCCAGCGTTTCGAGTTCTTGCAATACCTCTCCAGCTGATTCTGAAATTGATGTGATCACGGGTGGAGATTTCCAGTATTCTGCAAGATCCGGTGGATTCGCTACTCTCTTTCCTAGTGTTTCGAGCACAGAGAATACCGCTCAGGTAAGTTCTGATGGTGACGTAATTTTAAATGCTGACGTGATCTTAAATTTGAACATTGATAATTTTTCTTTTAACCCTTTAAGCCCTAATAAATCTCTAACTAATTTTAGAGATTACTATAATATTAGTGAAAATAAATCAAATAATTCTACTAATAATCATTTATTTATGGATAAAAACTATATCAATTGTAAAAATGAAAAAGGGTCAAATGATAGTATTAAAGGATTTTATGAACTTAATAATAAATATGATTTTAATTCTACTGTAGATAATAATTTTAATAATGACATAGTTAAGAAAATTAAAAATAACAATATTAAGATTATTAATAATGATTCTACTATTGATAATTGTATTAATAATGGCTATGCTATTGATAATAAATTTAGTAATGATAGGACGAAGAATATTATTAATGACAATTTGATGAATATTAATAATGACTTTACTATAGATAATGGTAGGATTATGAGTTTTAATGAAGATAGAAATAATTTTAGTAATGATAATACCAATTCTAATAATAATTCTAACAATAATAAAATTTTCTCTAGTAATAAAGTAGTTAATCTTTCGAGCTTCTCCTTTGATTCGTCAGTTTATAGGATTTTAGAAAAAGGCTTTAATTTTTCCCTTGCTCCTAGGAAAATTCTGGTTCATGATATTATTTGTAATATTGAATTTGGCATCAGAGACTTACCGGATTCCTCTAAGGACATTATAAGGAAAGATTGTGCGGTCATTTTAAGGAAGGCCAAGCCCCCTAAGAGTAACCTCAGTAAGTCGAAGTTTGAGGCCTTAAAATCCTTAAATAATAATAAGGATATCATTGTTCTTAAAGCGGAAAAAGGAGGTGCTGCTGTAATTCTTAATAAAGAGGATTATAGGAAGAAAATGTTAGACCATTTAGAGAATAGTGGGAGCTACAAAAAACTTTCGAAGAATCCCTTGAAAAAGGTTTCAAGAGCTGTTGCTGAGGCTATCAAGTCAAGCAGCTCTGTGGGTTCTCTTAGTAAGAAGTTGATTGAAAGCAACCCCATTACTCCTAGAATCTATGGTCTTCCCAAAATCCATAAGGATGGTGCTCCTCTTCGACCCATTGTTAACACCATTGGGGGTCCTACTTATCTTCTTGCTAGGTATTTAGCCTCTAAGCTTAAACCTCTTGTACGTTGTACTGATTCCTTTGTTAAAGATTCTGCATCTTTTGTTAATGAGTTAAAAGATGTTAAAATGGGGCCTGAAGATAGGTTTCTTAGTTTTGATGTTGTCTCTCTTTTCACCAATATCCCTATTAAGGAGGCCATTGAAGTCATTAATCGGATAACTGATCCTGACACTGCCTTTTTAGTTGAGATTTTCTTAACTTCTACTTTCTTTAGTTTTGAACAAGAGTTTTATGAGCAAACCTGTGGTGTTTCTATGGGTTCTCCCCTTTCTCTAGTTGTTGCTAATCTCTTTATCAAAGATTTTGAGTCCAAGGCTCTTTCATCTGCTCTGCACCAACCAAAGCTTTGGAAAAGGTCTATTGATGATACTTGTATCATTCGGCCTCATGGTAAGGAAGAGCTTGATTGATTCTTCATTCATCTTAATAGTCAATCTTCCTCCATAAATTTACCATGGATTATGAGGTGGATGGGAGCCTTCCTGTCCTTGATGTTCTTATCTGTAGGAAAGATTATGGTTCTTTCTCTCATCAGGTTTTTCGTAAAAAAACCCATAATGAACAATATCTTTGGGCTGATTCGCATCATTTCCCTGCTCAAAAGTTAGGCGTACTCAACACCTTAGCCACTAGGGCATTGAGAATCTCTGATGAGTCTCACATATAGGGAGAAAAGACTCATCTCCTTAATGTTTTTTTTTCTAATGGTTATAGTAAGTCTCAAGTACTTAAAGCTTTTCTTAAAGCTGAAAGAGGTTCCATAGTTAAAAATAAAAATCCTGATCAATGGTCCTGCAATGTAAGGCTTCCTTTCATTCAGGGTACAACTGATAGGATTGCTAGAATTATTAGGAAGCATAGGGTTTCCTCTTCCTTCAAACCCCTTAACATGATTCATAGCTCTCTTAACTCGGTTAGAGATACTGTGAACCGTAAGGATGGAAAACGTGTCTATATTGTTCCTTGTTCCTGTGGGACGCCTTATATTGGTGAAACGGGTAGGTCCATTAGCCAGAGGATATGTGAACATTCAGCTGACATTAGACATGGCAGGTCCCGCACCTCTGCCCTAGCTGAACATGTGGAAAAAACTAGCCATCATATCTGCATCGAAGAGGCTAAGGTCTTAGCCAAGATTGATCATTTTCATCATCGTAAGTTAAGAGAGGCCCTTGAAATGAAGAAAGACCCATAAATCTCAATAGAGATGACGGTTGGAATATAAGCAGGTGTTGGATTCCTGCCTTATATTCTTAATTTATTTATTTATTTTCTTTTTTTTTTAGTTAGATTGACCTAAATAAATTTTATGTATAAAAAAAAATACAAATAAAAAAAAAAAAAAAAAAAAAAAAAAAATTTAATTTTAATGTCTTACTAGCCATTACGATTTTTAATTTTATTGATAGAACTATTTTGATTTTATTATTTATTTATTTATTTATGTTTTTTAATTAAAGATAGAATTAAAATATAATAATATATAATTATAATTAAATAATATTTTTATTTTGAAAATTCGATTAACGATATTAATAGAAATAAAATTTGTTATTTTTATTTATAATTAAACTATTAATTTGGATATTCAAACTAGCCTTTTAAAATTGTAATTAATATTTAAATTAATGGAACTATTTTTATTTCTTCTTATTATTTTTTATATTTTTATATATTTATTATTATTATTATTATTTTAGACAACAACGGATAATTTTTGATTAAATGGCGGCAAACCAGCTGCCGCAGGCTGTTACAGGACAATTTTGACTGTAGAGACTTATCTATTTATAGTCAATGGGACTGTTGATCTCATTACAGGGAATGGGAACGCCAAGGGGAGAGCGTTGCTTGATGGACAGAACAGCTAGAGGAGCTGCACAGAGAATACAAGAGGGAGCATGGTTATGCGTTGAAGATTGAATTTGTAGGGCCTCTTGTTTTTCATCCGTCTTCGCATGATGATCCTTAGCCTTTCTTCTTAAATTGTCAGGAGGTGAATCATCGCTCCTACCGACATTACTTGCAGAACCCAAATGATGCGCAGCCATAGAAATCCTGCGGATGCTTTTGGATCTGTCTTCGAAATCCACCTAGAACCTGTCTAGAAGATGAGAAATTGGGACAACAGAGAGGGCTAACAGAGGACGGGGGTCGATATTGAAGGGATATGATGCTGAATGAGATTTTGAGATAGAGTCCATGATCCTTAGCGATAGTCTACTAGAGATGATCCGATCCCGGAGTACTGGAGGATGGGTAGCAAAAGGAAACAGAGGAGTGCCTGAAGATACTGAGAGCCAGTCTTCAAATAAGTTAACGAATGATACAGACTGAATCAACATTGTTTACTGACAGAGATCTCCTACTTTAGAGAGAGCCTAGGTTGGCTTCCAAGTCTGCCTGAGAGTTCAAATTTCTTAGAATATGATAGAAAGAGATTTTGTGGAACCTAGGCAGGATAAGCCTGATTTTTTTTAGGATGGGGGCTAAGTGAACCTGAGCAAGGTTCTTATGTGATTTCCTTGCTTGAATAATCATCCTAGAGTCTCAAAAGGCAGAGATAGAAAGGAAGTTTCTCTTGAGCACCAAATTTAGACCCTGCCACAGAGCAAGAGCATCCGCTCTGTTGTTAGTTTCAATGCCCAGTCCCCAAGCAAACCACACCACTGTAGAACCACCAGGACTCAGGATAACTCCATCGCTGCTCACTGCACCAGGTTTACCTTTAGAGGCCCCATCGAAGAAATGACAGTGGTCATCCAGGGCAGATCTCCACTTAATGAACTCTTTTTCATCCAGACGGATTTCCCAACTAGAATGAGCAATTGCAGGAGGGATGGGGTTGTTCTTTTGATTTGGAACAAGCTCAGTAAGCCAGAGATTCTCCTCACTGTCCAGAACCATATCGTTTCTTAAAGCAGTGTTGGATTCTAAAACCTCACCCAAGAGAGACTTGATTTTAGAGATAACTCTGGTAGGGTTACAACTGTCATCCCTGAAAATTCTATTGTTCCTCTCCAGCCACAATTTCCAGCATATGAAATTGGGAATCCACATCCAGCCAGTCTTGAGAAGGATTTTTTTGGAGAGGCAGAAAGGAGATAAATTTTCCCAGTTGCGAAGAAGATTTGGAATATTTCCGGGAAGCTCAACTTTGTCAGATCCTAGCATTAGGACACCTCTCCAAACTTCTTGAGCAAAGGGGTAGATTAACAACAGGTGATTAGTTGTTTATTCATCTGACACACAAAGAGGGCACTTGGATGGCCCTTCCATACCATGCCTTCGGAGATTATCTCTTGTGATGATACTGTTATGTGCCAGCTTCCAGCAGAAGAAGTCAACTTTGGGAAGGGAGGGAAAGGCCCAAATGAATTTCCATCGAATTGGATCCGGAGGAACATTTGGGATAGCCATCATAATTTTTTAGCCTTCAGAAGCTGAGTATGAGCCTGATAGCGAGCCCCACCCTCGTTTATCCTTAGAAGTAGCCTTTATTGGAGATTTACCTTGGAGCAAGTCCAGCAATAAAATGGCTTCTCCTTCCAGCCAATGAGGAACTTCCCCTAGATTCCAACTGTCCCAAAGACCATCCGTCCCAGAGGTTGTTCAAATTGCAGGCCTAAATCCAAGCTTTAATATTTAATAGATCCTCCATCCGGCCCAGAGGCTGATCACCTAGGATCAGATCGTCGCAAATTCTAATTTTTTCCCATTACCTAGGATCCAGTAAAGCTTTTGGCTGAAGTGCTCCAAAGCAGAGAGACAGAGTTTGAAGACTGGAGATCCTTTGGTTGTTCTCGGGGGCTGATCCAGACACCTCAGCCGCTGCCCATGAAAATATTTTTTCCACAGAACACTTTTACTCCAACTATATTTGCCAGAGACAACGTTCCAAAGGATCTTGGAGCCCAGAGCAAGGTTCTGGGAAGCCAGATCGCGCATTTGGAGACCTCCTTCCAATAAAGGATTCTTAAGAGTGTCCGAGTTAACTAAATGAAGCCTTCGTTCATTGTTTTTCCCCCCTTCCCATAGAAATCTTCTCAGAAGACCATCCATTTTACTGATAAAGGTTTTAGGGGCCAGAAGTATGGAATGCTGATATAATGGCAGACAAATAAGAACATATTTCATAAGGATTACTTTCCCAGCATTATTCAACAATGAGGCTCCCCAAGCTTGAATTCTGAGATTTACCTTGTCTAGCAGGAGCATCCAGTGGGCTAATTTAGGATAAGATTTGAAGATAGGGATCCCCAGATATTTAAATGACTCCCAGTTACTGGTTCCTTCCATTTCTAAGAGCCTAGCTATGTCTGTCAATTCCTTGATCGAGAAATTCCAGCCATAGATTGTGCTTTTTAGATTGTTGATTTTGCTGCCCGAGACCGCCCTATAAATTTCCAGCTCCGTCTTGAAGGACCTTGCAGAGTTTATGCTAGCTCCTCCAAGCAGTAATGTACCATCCGCGAAATGGGCATGGTTTATGTCTTCGGTTTTGTGAGCCATTGTAAGGCCAGGCAGAGATTGGATCTGTTGACTATTGGCAAGCTGGAAGCTGAGCACAGAGGCTTGAATGGCATAAAGGAGCGGGGACAAAGGGCAACCTTGTCTGAGGCCCCTTGAGGCTTGGAAGAAATCTGAAGAACGACCATTAACCAAAGGCGCAATCCAAGGGGTGGCAATACAGGCTTTCACCCAGTTTATGAGGGAAGTAGAGAAGCCCAGATTCTTCATCACAGTAAACAAGAAATCATGTCTCACCCTATCAAATATAGCTTAATCACCATACCTTTCTCATTGTGGTGAAAGCTTGAGTGGACTGCTTCTTGCACCAACACTATATCATCCAGAATCTTCCTCCCTTTAATGAATCCTCCTTGATTTTCAAGAATGACGTCTGGCAGAATTTTCTTGAGGCGAGTGGCAATGATTTTGGTAACCAGCTTATAACTGGCATGGCATAAAGAGATGGGCCAGAACCTGCTGAAATAGGAGGCACCTTTCTATTTTGGGATCAAGGCCAGGAAGGCCGAGTTTATGCTGCTTCCAATCTTGACACAGGACTGCGATTTCTGGACCATTCTCAGGAGATATTTGTTGATTGTGGCCCAACAAGCCTGATAGAACCTTACTGTGAACCCATCAGGGCCTAGAGCTTTATCCGGTTCCATGCAATCCAAAGCCTTTTTGAGTTCATTCATGCTGATCGGGGCAGTCAGCATAGAATTATCAGAATCTTGAACACAGTGGGGGATAAGATCAAGCGAATAGGCATGAGGATTGATAGGAGGGTCTTCAGGGGCAGAGTAGAGGTTTTTGAAGAAGGAGTGGGCTGCACTTTTTATGCCTTCAAAATATTTAATCACCGTGTTTTGATAGTGAATTTCATTTACAGATTTGAAATGCTTGCATGCTTCAGCTTGCTTATGGAAGAAGCTAGTATTTTTGTCTCCAGCATGTAACCAAAGATTTCTGGACTTCTGTCTCTAGAACTCTTCTTCTTCACAACTTGCTCTATGGAACTCTTTTTGCAGTTCAACTTCTTTTTGAATGAGGCTTTGAGTGACAACGGAATTCTCCATTGCTAATTGGTGGACAGCAAGGCTGTCAAGAGCCTCCTTTATTTTCGAGGAGGGAGTTTTCAATCTTTTGGCCCACGTTTAAGACCCCTCAATTTTTCTTCCCACACAAATAATGGAGAACCTTGGACATGCCAGTTCCAGGCCTCAGAGACCACTTCCTGGAAACCATCCTGCTGAATCCATAGAGGGCTGAATCGAAATGGAATGGGGCCAAGGTTTCTGTCCAGGGAGAGCTCAAGCAGAATGGGTTTATGATCAGAAGTGGAGTTCAGAAAAATTTTAGAGGTGGCCATTAGACCTTTAGTCAAGAAAGAGGTTTGGACAAGGAATTTTTCCAAACGAGCAGCAATATGGCTGGGGCCTATCCGTTTATTGGACCAAGTGAATTTTCTAGATGTGGGCTTAATATCCTCTAGATCCCAGCCCAACATAAGGTCTTCAACCCATTCTTGAGCTGGATCCCTGACCGGGGAGCCACCCTTTTTTTCCTCTACAGCTAGTGTAACATTCAGATCTCCTGCAATAATAATATTTTTTGGATTGTGCAAAAGAAGATAGGACTAGAGCGAGTCCCAACAATTTTTTTTCTCAACTGGTAAAACTTGAGCATATAGATTGAACATACTTACTTGATGGCCAGATTCTTTGTGAAGGAGCTTAGTGAAAAGCCAGTGGGGGCAACATTATTCATGGATCAGATCATAAATGGAGCTGTCCCAGAAGGAGGCAATCCCACCAGAGGCGCCACGAGCACTGACAGCTCTCCCATGGCTTTTATGCCAGAATGCTTTGCTAGATTGGAGGATGAGAAGATCCTCCAGCTTCGTCTCTTGGATGAGAAGGATTTTAGGCGAATACAACTTCACAATGACTTTCAGGGCATATTTCTAGGAGACGTATTTCATTATTTACTAGCATGGGAGGTGGCTCCTTTTGGATCCTTGCCGTTCTTGCGCCGGGATCCAGTGTTCATCATTCCTTTGAGAGTTTTCTGGGAGCCTTGGAGTACATCCAGGTAAGTTTTTTCCTCTCTCTATTTTTTCTTAGATTTCCGATCCCTGGCCGACTTGATAGGGGTGACTTGCGAGCTATCTGATTCGGAGTCTATCTCTTCTGATTCTCCCCCAGAGTCAGAAGCAAGACTTATGTGCTCCTCGTTACCTTCTTTTCCCCCATGATCTTCATCTGATGGAGGAATGATTGATTCTGCACCAGCTTCTTTTGCTTTCTTTGACAGGTCTATTGGTTCTTCTTGGGTATCAATGGCATCCACCTTTTCACCTGAGGAGGAGTCAACAATTGGAGCTTCTTTGGTCTTTGGTTTAGCCTGGGGCTTCCCCAAAGGCCCAGAATTTTTCTTCTCAGTTGGCCTTGGGATAGCCTTGCCCTTTTTTATCTCTTTCCAACCTTCGTCTTCCACCTTGTCCCCTGTTGGGGCTTTTGGGAAATTTCATTGGAAGTGCCCTTGTTCATGACAGGTTCTGCATTTGAAAGGCAGTTACTCGTAGTCTAGTTTTTGATAGTGGTGCCATTCGCCAACTATGAGTTTTACCGCTTCAGGCAAACCAACTTCCAGGTCAACTTCAACACATATTCTTGTGCAGGTGTATTGGCCCTTGTTATCAGCTTTTTCAATGAATCGAACCAGCCCATTTCCAATCTTCTGCAAGGAATGAAAACTCCAGTAATGAATCGGGAGATTGGGGAGCCGGACCCAGATTAGGACTTCTTTAGGGACATCGACTGAGCGATCGAAGTCAAGGGTCCATTTATTGAGATAAAGACCCTTATTTCCCACGAAATATGGACCATTTCTAAAAACCAGATCCTGATCTTCTTTGGTGGTGAATTCGAAGATGAAATAGCCTCTTCCGACTGCGTAGCAGATCACATTGTTTTTCAGTTGAGGCCTCCAGTTGCGTTGGATCCAGTCGTCAGATTTTTTTGTGGAAGGCTAGCGACCCATAAATTGCCCAACCAACCCTCTGTCAGCTAGGGCAAGGGAAATTTTTATCGTTTGTTCCTCAGGCAAGGCGATTTCAGGGATTTCCTCCAGCTTTTTGATGAACTTCGGGACCTCAGAGATCAAGCTACTCTTCCTTTTCTATGATAAAAGACTGTGAAAAGCATGCTCAAATGAAATCGGCATGGTGGGAGAAGGCTCCCCACCCCCAGGTGCGCTCATGGTGGTGGCTGTGGCTTTGTTGCGATTCAAACCTACTCAGTCTCTTTAGTGCGCGCCGGCTTAATTATTTTATTATTATTATTATTATTATCATTTTATTTTATTTTTTATTTTCTTTTATTTTACAATAGAATATTATATAATTATAATAAAATAAAATTTATATTTTTAATAATTAATAAATAAAAAAATAATTTTTTTTTTAATTAAACTATTAAATTGACATATAAAATAATTTTATTTATTTATTTTTATATTTTTAATTAAACTATTAATTTTAATATTCAAACTAGTTGTTTTTTATTATATATATATATAAAAGAAAAAAAAAGAAAAAAAATTATTAGAACTAACCGTTTTCGATTTCATAGTGAAATTAGCTGATTATAACGGTTTTCTTTGCCTCTCCTACATCTATTTAAACTTAACGACTGATCTGATCTCTCACCTAGTCCTCATGATGAACCACACTGGTTGGTTCGAAACGCATCAACTTTGTTCATGATAATGTGATTATTACCGAAAGATTTCTTCATAATTTATTGATGGATCACAGAAGCCAAAAATCTATTAATATTGAAACCCTGCTCGGTAGGGCCTTGGCAATGAATGTTCATCATTTTGAACGGGCACACTTGCGGGTATCTAAGTTGAGATCAGATATGACCTTTCTGAAAATATGTAGAGATGCTTCCATTATTCCTTCTTTTGCTTTGATAAAATATCCACTCAACATTTCGAAAAACCATCGTGTATTTTTGAAAACTAGCCTCGTGCTCATTCGCTGTGAGATCTCTAAGGTTAGAAGAAGCCTGGATATTTTATCAAGAAAAGTATTGGCGTGGCATTTGAATCTTTCCAATTCGATTCCATCGGACTTATGGACCAAAATTTATGCCAGGTCTGCTATTAAATCCAGTCGCTGGGAGGCTTTGTGGAAGGAGAAACTTTCGTTAAAATTTATGGAGCTGTATAAAAGGTCTTCTGGCACAAATCAAGATTCGGTTCAGTCAGCGAGCAGGGTGAATGTAGGAAAAATTTCAGGGCTTCGCTCTTGGGTTTCAGATGTGTCTTCCCCAACTATTTCAAATTTCAGTGTTCCTCCTGCTTCTTCGGATTCGTCGTTTTCTTTGGTTGGGTAGTTTGAGGGGGTTAAATAGTCTGATTCAAACAACATTGCCTGCCTTTCGAATTCATTAATGTCCAGTGATCCATTCTCTGCAGTCGATACAGTGAATACAAGACATCCTTCTTCGGAGATTGAGAAAACCTTAATTGGTGTTACTTCGAATGACGGGCAGTTTAATAAAATTTGTGCTAAATGGAGATCTCGGCTTCCAAAGTCGGGGAGATCATCTGGCATTGCCCAGTTTGTTGAGAAAGATGATTTAAACATTGGCCAGTCTTCTCGAGGATCTGATAATTGCGCTTTTATCGCTTCTAGTTGTTCTAATTCTGTTCCTGTTGGTTCTAAAGAAGATGGGATCATTGGTGATGATTACCGGTCTTCTGCAGAATCCAGTGGATACACAGCACTTAAATCCAACTTTTCGAGTTCTTGCCATACCGCTCCAGCTGATTTTGAAATTGACATGATCACAGGTGGAGATTGCCAGTCTTCTGCAGGATCCCGTGGATTCGCTACTCTCTTTCCCAGCATTTCGAGCACAGAGAATACCGCTCAGGTAAGTTCTGATGGTGACGTGATTTTAAACGCTGACGTGATCTTAAATTCGAACATTGATAATTTTTCTTGTAACCCTTTAATCCCTAATAAATCTCTAACTAATTCTAGAGATTACTATAATATTAATGAAATCAAATCAAATAATCCTACTAATAATCATTTATTTATGGATAAAAACAATATCAATTGTAAAAATGAAAAAGGGTCAAATGATAGTATTAAAGGATTTTATGAACTTAATAATAAATATGATTTTAATTCTATTGTAGATAATAATTTTAATAATGACATAGTTAAGAAAATTAAAAATAGCAATATTAATTTTATTAATAATGATTCTACTATTGATAATTGTATTAATAATGGCTATGCTATTGATAATAAATTTAGTAATGATAGGACGAAGAATATTATTAATGACAATTTGATGAATATTGATAATGACTTTACTATAGATAATGGTAGGATTATGAGTTTTAATGAAGATAGAAATAATTTTAGTAATGATAATACCAATTCTAATAATAATTCTAACAATAATAAAATTTTCTCTAGTAATAAAGTAGTTAATCTTTCGAGCTTCTCCTTTGATTCGTCAGTTTATAGGATTTTAGAAAAAGGCTTTAATTTTGCCCTTGCTCCGAGGAAAATTCCGGTTCATGATATTATTTGCGATATTGAATTTGGCATCAGAGACTTACCGGATTCCTCTAAGGACATTATAAGGCAAGATTGTGCGGTCATTTTAAGGAAGGCCAAGCCCCCCTAAGAGTAACCTCAGTAAGCTGGAGTCTGAGGCCTTAAAATCCTTAAATAATAATAAGGATATCGTTGTTCTTAAAGCGAACAAAGGAGGTGCTGTTGTAATTCTTAATAAAGAGGATTATAGGAAGAAAATGTTAGACCATTTAGAGAATAGTGGGAGCTACAAAAAATTTCAAAGAATCCCTTGAAAAAGGTTTCAAGAGTTGTTGCTGAGGCTATCAAGTCAAGTAGCTCTGTGGGTTATCTTAGTAAGAAGTTGATTGAAAGCAACCCTATTACTCCTAGAATCTATGGTCTTCCCAAAATCCATAAGGATGGTGCTCCTCTTCGACCCATTGTTAACACCATTGGGGGTCCTACTTATCTTCTTGCTAGGTATTTAGCCTCTAAGCTTAAACCTCTTGTAGGTTGTACTGATTCCTTTGTTAAAGATTCTACATCTTTTGTTAATGAGTTAAAAGATGTTAAAATGGGGCCTGAAGATAGGTTTGTTAGTTTCGATGTTGTCTCTCTTTTCACCAATATCCCTATTAAGGAGGCCATTGAAGTCATTAATCGGATAACTGATCGTGACACTGCCTTTTTAGTTGAGATTTTCTTAACTTCTACTTTCTTTAGTTTTGAAGGAGAGTTTTATGAGAAAACCTATGGTGTTGCTATGGGTTCTCCCCTTTCTCCAGTTGTTGCTAATCTCTTTATGGAATATTTTGAGTCCAAGGCTCTTTCCTCTGCTCTGCACCAACCAAAGCTTTGGAAAAGGTTTGTTGATGATACTTGTGTCATCTGGCCTCATGGTAAGGAAGAGCTTGATCGATTCTTCATTCATCTTAATAGTCAATATTCCTCCATAAAATTTACCATGGATTATGAGGTGGATGGGAGCCTTCCTTTCCTTGATGTTCTTATCTGTAGGAAAGATGATGGTTCTTTCTCTCATCAGGTTTTTCGTAAAAAAACCCATACTGAACAATATCTTCGGGCTGATTCGCATCATTTCCCTGCTCAAAAGTTAGGCGTCCTCAACACCTTAGCCAGTAGGGCATTGATAATCTCTGATGAGTCTCACATAGAGAGAGAAAAGACTCATCTCCTTAATGTTTTTTGTTCTAATGGTTATAGTAAGTCTCAAGGACTTAAAGCTTTTCTTAAAGCTGGAAGAGGTTCATTAGTTAAAAATAAAAATCCTGATCAATGGTCCTACAATGTAAGGCTTCCTTTCATTCAGGGTACAACTGATAGGATTGCTATAATTCTTAGGAAGCATAGGGTTTCCTCTTCCTTCAAACCCCTTAACACGATTCGCAGCTCTCTTAACTCGGTTAAAGATCCTGTGAACTGTAAGGATGGAAAAGGTGTCTATCTTATTCCTTGTTCATGTGGGATGCCTTATATTGGGGAAACGGGTAGGTCCATTAGCCAGAGGATATGTGAACATGTAGCTCACATTAGACATGGCAGGTCCCGCACCTTTGCCCTAGCTGAACATGTGGAAAAAACTAGCCATCATATCTGCATCGAAGAGGCTAAGGTCTTAGCCAAGATTGATCATTTTCATCATCGTAAGTTAAGAGAGGCCCTTGAAATTGAAAAAAGACCCATAAATCTCAATAGAGATGACGGTTGGAATATAAGAAGGTGTTGGATTCCTGCCTTATATTCTTAATTTATTTATTTTTTATTTATTTATTTCTTTTTTTTAGTTAGATTGACCTAAATAATTTTTATGTATAAAAAAATAAAATAAAATAAAATAAAAAATTTAATTTTAATGTCTTTCTAGCCGTTACGATTTTTAATTTTATTGGTAGAACTATTTTGATTTTATTATTTATTTATTTATTTATTTTAATTAAAGATAGAATTAAAATATAATAATATATAATTATAATTAAATAATATTTGTATTTGGAAAATCGATTAACGATATTAATAGAAATAAAATTTATTATTTTTATTGATAATTAAACTATTAATTTGGATATTCAAACTAGCCTTTTCAAATTGTAATTAATATTTAAATTAATGGAACTATTTTTATTTCTTATTATTATTTTTTATATTTTTATATATTTATTATTATTATTATTATCATTTTATTTTGTTTTATTCTACAATAGAATAATATATAATTATATTAAAATAAAATTAATATTTTTAATAATTAATTAATAAAATAATAAAATAATTTTTAATTAAACTATTAAATTGAGTATAAAATAATTTTATTTATTTATTTATTTTTTATATTTTTAATTAAAATATTAATTTTAATATTCAAACTAACTGTTTTTTATTTTTTATTAAAAAAAATAAAATAAAATAAAACAAAAAATTATTAGAACCAACCGTTTTCGATTTCATAGTCAAAACGGTTTTCTTTGCCTCTCCTACATCTATTTAAACTTAACGACTGATCTGATCTCTCACCTAGACCTGATGATGAACCACACTGGTTGGTTCGAAACGCGTCGACTTTGTTCATGATAATGTGATTATTACCGAAAGATTTCTTCATAATTTATTGATGGATCACAGAAGCCAAAAATCTATTAATATTGAAACCCTGCTCGGTAGTGCCTTGGCAATGAATGTTCATCGTTTTGAATGGGCACGGTTGCGGGTATCTAAGTTGAGATCAGATCTGACCTTTCTGAAAAGATGTAGAGATGCTTCCATTATTCCTTCTTTTGATTTGATAAAACATCCGCTCAACATTTCGAAAAACCATCGTGTATTTTTGAAAACTAGCCTCGCGCTCATTCGCTGTGAGATCTCTAAGGTTAGAAGAATCCTGGATCTTTTATCAAGAAAAGTATTGGCGTGGCATTTGAATCTGTCCAATTCGATTCCATCGGACTTATGGACCAAAATTGATGCCAGGTTTGCTATTAAATCTAGTCACTGGGAGGCTTTGTGGAAGGAGAAACTTTCGTTAAAATTTCTGAAGCTGTATAAAAGTTCTTCTCGCGCAAATCAAGATTCGGTTCAGTCAGTGAGCAGGGTGAATGCAGGACAAATTTCAGCGCTTCATTCCTGGGTTTCAAATGTCTCTTTGCTAGCTATTTCAAATTTCAGTGTTCCTCCTGCTTCTTCAGATTCATCGTTTTCTTTGGTTGGGTTTTTTGAGGGGGTTAAACAATCTGATTCAAACAACATTGACTGGCTTCCGAATTCATTAATGTCCAGTGATCCATTCTCTGCAGTCGATATGGTGAATACAAGACATCCTTCTTCGGAGATTGAGAAAACCTCAATTGGTGTTACTTCGAATGACGAGCAGTTTAATAAAATTTTTGCTGAATGGAGATCTCTGCTTCCAAAGTCAGGGAGATCATCTGGCGTTGCCCAGTTTGTTGAGAAAGATGATTTAAACGTTGGCTAGTCTTCTGGAGGATCTGATAATTGCGCTTTTCTCGCTTCTAGTTGTTCTAATTTTGTTCCTGTTGGTTCTAAAGAAGATGGGATCGTGGGTGATGATTATCGGTCTTCTACAGAATCCGGTGGATACGTAGCACTTAAGTCCAGCGTTTCAAGTTCTTGCAATACTGCTCCAGCTAATTCTGAAATTGACGTGATCGTGGGTGGAGATTGCTAGTCTTCTGCAGGATCCAGTGGATTCACTACTCTCTTTCCCAGCGTTTCGAGCACAGAGAATACCGCTCAGGTAAGTTCTGATGGTGACGTGATTTTAAATGCTGACGTGATCTTAAATTCTAACATTGATAATATTTCTTTTAACCCTTTATGCCCTAATAAATCTCTAACTAATTTTAGAGATTACTATAATATTAATGAAATTAAATCAAATAATCCTACTAATAATCAATTATTTATGGATAAAAACTATATCAATTGTAAAAATTAAAAAGGGTCAAAATGATAATATTAAAGGATTTTATGAACTTAATAATAAATATGATTTTAATTCTACTGTAGATAATAATTTTAATAATGACATAGTTAAGAAAATTAAAAATAACAATACTAAGATTATTAATAATGATTCTACTATTGATAATTGTATTAATAATGACTATGCTATTGATAATAAATTTAGTAATGATAGGATGAAGAATATTATTAATGACAATTTGATGAATTTTAATAATGACTTTACTATAGATAATTGTAGGATTATGAGTTTTAATGAAGATAGAAATAATTTTAGTAATGATAATACCAATTCTAATAATAATTCTAACAATAATAAAATTTTCTCTAGTAATAAAGTAGTTAATCTTTCAAGCTTCTCCTTTGATTCGTCAGTTTATAGGCTTTTAGAAAAAGGCTTTAATTTTTCCCTTGCTCCTAGGAAAATTCTGGTTCATGATATTATTTGCGATATTGAATTTGGCATCAGATACTTACCGGATTCCTCTAAGGACATTATAAGGCAAGATTGTGTGGTCATTTTAAGGAAGGCCAAGCCCCCTAAGAGTAACCTCAATAAGTCGGAGTTTGAGGCCTTAAAATCCATAAATAATAATAAGGATATCGTTGTTTTTAAAGTGGAAAAAGGAGGTGCTGCTGTAATTCTTAATAAAGAGGATTATAGGAAGAAAATGTTAGACCATTTAGAGAATAGTGGGAGCTACAAAAAACTTTCGAAGAATCCCTTGAAAAAGGTTTCAAGAACTATTGTTGAGGCTATCAAGTCAAGCAGCTCTGTGGGTTCTCTTAGTAAGAAGTTGATTGAAAGCAACCCCTTTACTCCTAGAATCTATGGTCTTCCCAAAATCCATAAGGATGGTGCTCCTCTTCGACCCATTGTTAACCCCATTGGGGGTCCTACTTATCTTCTTGCTAGGTATTTAGCCTCTAAGCTTAAACCTCTTGTAGGTTGTACTGATTCCTTTGTAAAAGATTCTGCATCTTTTGTTAATGAGTTAAAATATGTTAAAATGGGGCCTGAAGATAGGGGTTTTAGTTTCGATGTTGTCTCTCTTTTCACCAATATCCCTATTAAGGAGGCCATTGAAGTCATTAATCGGATAACTGATCCTAACACTGCCTTTCTAGTTGAGATTTTCTTAACTTCTACTTTCTTTAGTTTTGAATGAGAGTTTTATGAGCAAACCTGTGGTGTTGCTATGGGTTCTCCCCTTTCTCCGGTTGTTGCTAATTGCTTTATGGAATATTTTGAGTCCAAGGCTCTTTCCTCTACTCTGCACCAACCAAAGCTTTGGAAAAGGTTTGTTGATGATACTTGTGTCGTCTGGCCTCATGGTAAGGAAGAGCTTGATCGATTCTTCATTCATATTAATAGTCAATCTTCCTCCATAAAATTTACCATGGATTATGAGGTGGATTGGAGCCTTCCTTTCCTTGATGTTCTTATCTGTAGGAAAGATGATGGTTCTTTCTCTCATCAGGTTTTTCATAAAAAAACCCATACTGAACAATATCTTCGGGTTGATTCGCATCATTTCCCTGCTCAAAAGTTAGGCATCCTCAACACCTTAGCCACTAGGGCGTTGAGAATCTCTAATGAGTCTCACATAGAGAGAGAAAAGACTCATCTCCTTAATGTTTTTTGTTCTAATAGTTATGGTAAGTCTCAAGGACTTAAAGCTTTTCTTAAAGCTGAAAGAGGTTCCTTAGTTAAAAATAAAAATCCTGATCAATGGTCCTGCAATGTAAGGCTTCCTTTCATTCAGGGTACAGCTGATAGGATTGCTAGAGTTCTTAGGAAGCATAGGGTTTCCTCTTCCTTCAAACCCCTTAACACGATTCACAGCTCTCTTAACTCGGTTAAAGATCCTGTGAACCCTAAGGATGGAAAAGGTGTCTATCTTATTCCTTGTTCCTGTGGGACGCCTTATATTGGTGAAATGGGTAGGTCCATTAGCCAGAGGATATGTGAACATGCAGCTGACGTTAGACATGGAAGGTCCCGCACCTCTGCCCTAGCTGAACATGTGGAAAAAACTAGCCATCATAGCTGCATCGAAGAGGCTAAGGTCTTAGCCAAGATTGATCATTTTCATCATCGTAAGTTAAGAGATGCCCTTGAAATTGAAAAAAGACCCATAAATCTCAATAGAGATGACGGTTGGAATATAAGCAGGTGTTGGATTTCTGCCTTATATTCTTAATTTATTTATTTATATTTATTTTCCTTTTTTTTTAGTTAGATTGACCTAAATAATTTTTATGTATAAAAAAAATAAAAAAAAAATAAAAAATAAAATTTTAATTTTAATGTGTTACTAGCCGTTACGATTTTTAATTTTATTGATAGAACTATTTTGATTTTATTTTTTATTTATTTTTATTTTTATTTTTTAATTAAAGATAGAATTAAAATATAATAATATATAATTATAATTAAATAATATTTGTATTTTGAAAAATCGATTAACGATATTAATAGAAATAAAATTTGTTATTTTTAATTATAATTAAACTATTAATTTGGATATTCAAACTAGCCTTTTCAAATTGTAATTAATATTTAAATTAATGGAACTATTTTTATTTCTTATTATTATTTTTTATATTTTTATATATTTATTATTATTATTATTATTATTATTATCATTTTATTTTATTTTATTTTACAATAGAATAATATATAATTATAATAAAATAAAATTTATATTTTTAATAATTAATTAATAAAAAAATAAAATAATTTTTAATTAAACTATTAAATTGACATATAAAATAATTTTATTTATTTATTTTTATATTTTTAATTAAAATATTAATTTTAATATTCAAAATAGCCATTTTTTATTTTTTATAAAAAAAATAAAATAATAATAAAAATAAAAAAAAATAAAAAATAAAAAATTAAATAAAATAAATAAAATAAATTAAAATAAATTAATTATTAGAGCTAACAGTTTTCGATTTCATAGTCAAATTAGCTGATTATAACAGTTTTCTTTGCCTCTCCTACATCTATTTAAACTTAACGACTGATATGATCTCTCACCTAGTCCTGATGATGAACCACACTGGTTGGTTTGAAACACGTCGACTTTGTTCATGATAATGTGATTATTACCGAAATATTTGTTCATAATTTATTGATGGATCACAGAAGCCAAAAATCTATTAATAATTAGTTACTTTTTATAAATATTTTACTATAATTAAGGATTTATAATTTATTATTTAGTGAATTAACTATTAATTAATTAATAATAAAATTTATAATTAATAGTAATTATAGTTATTATTTAAAAATATTTAGTTATTTTATATAATTAATTATTAATAATTTGTTATATTTAAATAAAAATAAGTTAATTTTAAAATTAATTAGTTAAAACTAAAATTGTGTTTGAGATTATCTTTCGAATTAATCACACAGAATTATTTTTGTCGAGGTTTGGAACCTACTAATATGGTTCATTTTCAGGACCAAGGTGAAGAAATATACCAATCAATGTGATTAAATAACAATGAGATGCATCAGGTTCCACAACTAGTCGTGAAGACTGTAATATTATTTATTAAAACTGATGTAGGGCTAACCCTAAGCCTACTCTTACCCCGAGATTATACTCCTTAATTGAGCATACGCTATGAATTTGATGCATCTGGATATTTTCATAATATTATTAAGAACCTTTAAAAACCCACTTAATTCTTAAAAATGTGGAAGCTCCCTTCAATCCAACCTTCATTCTAAACTTAAAATTAAAAGAAAAGAATCCCAATCATACGAGATAACTATCAAATCAAGCTTTGTGGGACCTTGGGTCAAAACCCAAAGTATTCTTCACTACAAGTGCATTTAACGATTAACACTTAACCTTAACTTATTTCCTTTCGCAATACCAAATCGTTCATCATAGATTTATATCAGAAATATCCATCACATCGCAAATCTATGTCGCAACACAATATTACAATATTACACCATATCACAAAATCATATCTTTTAACTGAATGTGATATGTGATGGCAATGTCACATCGCAATATCGCAACCCAAGAAATATCGCATTTTGCAAAACCAAGCCCATCGTAGATCAAAAAGTTTATCCCTTTATACTGAATGCGACATGTGATGGAACCATATGCCGACACATGGTTCCTCATTTGTTCTCCAACTTATATTTGCGAAGTGATCTTGACCATTAATCTCTGCTTCGTCTCTCCAATGTGATCCTAACCATCCATCTCTCTCACTTCAATTCTGCGATTTGATTACAATCGTCCATCCTCCTTTTTATTTTTGTGACACGATCCTGACTATCCATTCAACCTTCTTGTGCTCATTCAGAATTCTCTTGAGTTTTGTGAAAATCACAATTTCTGTCTTCGATAAGAATACTTTTTTTCCTCCTGTTTGCCGATAATATAACTGCAATTCCCCAATTTGATTCACCTGTCATTACAATAAGGATCTCAACTTATATACACGCCTTGCACATCGATCCCTAAAAAACATCTAAACATTGATTCTCTAAAGGAAAACTTCAGAAATTTCATCAATATCACTCAACACAAAGCAATAATCTTATTACTCAAATCCACGATTTAATTCATTTTATGGTCTGTCAATGATTCAACAAAAAATGAATTGCGAGTTCGCCCTTGCACAGGTAGAGCAAACCTTCCCAAAACAGAATTGTTCACATAACACATATGTTGAAAACCCCATCTCGTCACACACACCACACAATGTAATTTTTTATTTTTTATTAACCTAACAAAATATATTTACAAAGACCAATAGTCACACTCGTAAGGCGCAAATTATAGCCTCGGGCCAACCACTCCAAATGCTTCAAAAGCTTATAAATATGTACAAAGAGGAATCATGAACTAATTTCAGTTTAGTTCCAACAATCACTCAACCTCTCCTAAAGCTTCTCCCAAATCCATTCTTTGCTCAACCAAAATCCTATATTAGACCTCTAGATCCGCAAAATTATCAACTAAATTCTAAGTCTAGGAATCAAAATCCCTATGAGACCTCAACTAGCCTAAAACTCTCATGTTCTCCTACATACGAGAACATTTACAAATATGCATCACAATATTTAATTAAATCCTTTTCTAAATGTCTCACATAAAATCCACTCAAAACATTGAAAATTACATTACTTAAATACTTAGGGAACCAAATCCCTTAAAAATATAAGACCCCCTAGATTCTACTAAATGTACAAAATTTTGGAACCATGATGCTCCGCATCAAAACTGACCTTAACGACTGGTTTTATTTAAAAAATTGTAACTAATAAAGTCAAAGGTAATAAATTATTAGGTAAATAATATTAATTATCAATTATTAAATTATTAAATAATTAATTTTGAATCATATTTAATTAAATTTAATGTTAGAAGTTATATTTAAAAAATAATATTTTAGTCATGAGAAAATTTTCAATAGAATTAATTTAAAACAATTATTAAATTATTATTATTAATATGGTTTATATATATATATATATATAATAATTTTTATTGTTATAATAGAAAAACAATGAATAAATGAATAAATAAACAAATATAAAATATAAAATAAGAAACAGAAATTAAAAACAAACAATAAAAATAAAATAAAATAAGAAATACAAATCACAAAGAAAAGGGAAGGACCCAACTCTTACTTAATTTCTAACCATCATCCTTATTGACATTTTTTCATGATTCTCAATTTCGATGGCCTTTCTCAACTTCCTATGGTGTAAATGACCAGTCTTCACAATGACCTTTGAATCTTCAAAGAAAACATGGTGCTTAGTTTTCTCCGCATGTTCAACAGTAGCTAAGGAGTAGAAATTATTGTGCTTGATGTCTGCTTCATGTTCTAGAATTCTCAAATTAATGTAGCGACCAATTTATTCAATGTAAGGAATCCCACATGAGAATTCTAGAACATGTAGCAGATATCAAGCATAATCATTCCCGCTTCGGAGAGTAAATTTTTTTAAAGTAAATATACAGTTAATTTTTTGGTCATAAATAAGCTTCTAACTAACTAAGTTTGTCTTATACCTTATCCTTTTCTTTCTTGGTCAAGAGGGTGGATGGTTTTGATATGACTCTCATTGGATGATAATGTTTTGTCATTCTTTCTTGGCAGTAGATCTATGCTATGGCACAAAGGGAGAGCGTATGATTATGTTAGGCAAGAACCGTATGACATATGATTTTTTTTTTAAATAAACTCTCTCTAGAATTAGATATTGATAGTACCAGGTGAAATGTTTGAATGAGAGTCATTTCATAAAATATTTGGACGAGGAAGAGGACCTTCTTTGAGCCCAAGAAAAGCTACACCTGGAGACGCCTTGCTCTCTTCACATGCTTCAAGATTCCATTTCAAAATTCCTTCTAAGATATATTCATGTTTGAAGTTTAAAACTATTTTCTATGCTTGATATAAAAGCTTTGGCTGGAGACATATTGCTCCCTTCATTTTTTTCTGGATTCCACTTCAAATTGATGTATAAGCACAATTGATTTTTTTAAATATATCCATTTCTTTGTTTGAGATAAATTCCCACGATCGATGTATTCATGGAGTATAAATGCTCTAAAATGAGGACGACAATGGCTGCATCTCACTATAGCCTTTAACATGTTGGCCTGCAAGTCAACGATTTCACAGTTATTATACTAAAGATATAGGTAATTTTATGATTATTCTTGAATATAGAGTTTTCATACAAATATTTTTATACTTAAAAGAAGAGAAAAAGGTCATTGCTTTGAATAAAGGTGTATATAAATATCATTTTCTATGCGCTTTCTAGGATAAGTAACCATCCATTTCAATGGTATTTAATATGAATGATAAGTAACCAAGACATTATTGAAAGAAAATTGCATGGTAAAGATAAGTAAATCATATTAATTTATTGAAAAGAGAAAGAATATAAGTTATTTTGTGAAAGAAAAGATTGCGAGGAAATCATGATAGAAAAATTGTATTATTAATCTCTTTGGAAATATTAGCATAATTCCTATAGCCTCTTAGTAGGAATATGTACACAATAATAATATCCATTATGTTGGAATTCTTAAAATAAATTTATATATTAATTCTTGAAAATAAAATATTAGTTGCATGCATCATTGTATTATATTTTGAAGTGAAATGTCTTTGCATACATTATCAGATTCTTGGAAAAGAAAATTTAATTAGATTAATTTTCTTTGAATGGTTTTCATGAATACGTATACATATATTACCCATGTTGTTTATTTTAAGAGTGTAAGGAGTTTGGTGTAGAAAGACTTGCATAGGTGTTTTGTGCATGAATTGATAAAAAATAAAGATTGTTTTCTTGAAAGATGCATATGATTCTTGTTCATACAAGAAAAATAACGCGTACCTTTTTCTTGAAAATATTATATGCATTGAAGTAAGGTTCATTGTGTTAGAAAAAGAAACATTGTTGCATGCACAAAAGAGTGATCCTTGTGATATATAAAATATGTTTATTCTTGTAGATAGAAAATTTTATCATGTTGATTTTCTTGAAAAGAAATTTCGTTTAAAAACATTGCATGGATAAGTTAATTGTGTTAATTTCTTGATTTAGGTGCATAAAAGGTTAAGTTAACCTTGTTATGGTTGCCTAGTTCTACCCATAAAAAATGGTTATTTATAATAATTTCTTGAATGCGAAGCATGAAAAACTTGCATGTAGAAAGACAAAAAAACTAGGTTATATTAACTTCCTTTAGAAAAATAAGTATGTATTTGTTTACATGATTATAATAGTTAATGATGGTAAAATTATAACAAGGGAATAAGCGTTGCATACATTAAAGAAGAGATATTATGATAATATCTTCCATACACAAATAATATACATTGTGTTACATATGTTATTTGCATGGATAGAAGAAATATTGAGCTATGTTTCTTTAGGAAAAGTATATGTGATTACTTTTATGGTATAAAAACTATTATGTTAGTTTATTTTGGAAGAATATCATGTATATACATGCAATATTTGCATTTATTTCATTCAAAAGAATATAAATTTTTATGTGGGAAATGATAGCATGTTGTGTTAGCCTGCATTGGAAAAGATTATTTGGGAATGAAGATGAATTACATGCATAAAAGCCATAGTAATGTGTTGGTTTCCTTGGAATATATATATGGTAAATGTTGGGATAACCTTTGGAAAATAAATCTTATATTTGTATGCTTTATTGCATTAGTTTTATGGAAAGGAAGCCATGTTTTTTCATGCCTATTATGCTATATTTCCTTGAAAAGTAAACATGTATTTGCATGCTCTATTGCGTTAAGTATTATTTTTGGAAGATTCTTTTGGAAACTATATGAATTTTGATGCATAGAAATAACATTCATTGTGTTATATTTCTTTATGTATTTTCATGCACCAAAAGTACTAGCGGAAGGGTTGTTTCTTTTGATAATTTTAAGTAACTCGAATGGTCGTTGTGTGAGTTTCCTTTAATGTAATTCATAGACAGTTGTAGTGATTTTTCTTGTACAAATTTTAGCTTGTGCGAGAAGTGTCATAATAATATGGGGTTTATTTTGACATGCTTGATAATTGTTTCCTTACACTTAATGCGTGAGTAGTGACGTTAGAAGAAGTATGTTGCGATACTGTATTTACATCTCATGTATGAACAAGAAGAGGTGTTAAAGGATCATATTTAAATATTGATTATTGATTGATTGATTCTTTTTCTAATCATGATATTAAATCTTGTTAACGACATCAATGATAGGAAAGGATGGGGACTTGTGAAAAGGATAGATTATGTTTAACATGGTGGTAGGTACACTAATGGAATAACCAAGCCACAACGATATAAAGATTGAATATTTGTGGGTAAACAATATCATGCTGATTGTAATAGCTTTAAGCTAGATATTTTGAATTCAAATGACATTTCATTGTAAGATTTTATGAAAATGGTTAAGGGATGGAATCCCTTATAATCCATTGAGTGAAGTGTGAACACCCTCACAGTAATTTAATAATAAAATTAAACATTTAGTGGTTTTCACCATACGAGGTTGCCAGGGTATATCGGTGTTCAATGACGTAATTGATTATTGTGTCAATTTGATGATGTTGACTCCTTTCCTGATGTGATGTTCATAAAGTCAAGTATGTGATTAATTAATCTGGTTAAAGGAATATTGAAATGGATATAAGGCTACATCATACGGTTTATGTTAATATACTACAATAGTGGTTGTTAATGACTATTCTTCCTTCTATTTCTCTACCAAATTTACTCTATGTACTCATGAACATTCTATCTAATGGATGATAAGGAATTTGGAATAGTGATTTGGATAGTTTCCCGTGGATAATTTGTGTAAAACTTTTCTAATTCCATGCATTTTCGTGTGAGGTTATCAGGGTATGTTACAAGTGGTATCAGAGGTAAAGGTTGTAGCCACTACAACAAAAAAGGTCATTGGTGAGGGTCAGAAAATGTCACCATAAGTTCATTTGTGATGGTCAAAAGACCCTTTGTCACCAAAAACTGAACATCACCAAAGGTGGCCGCACCAAAAGTATAGGTTTTGTGGTGACATTCAAGGTATGTCACCAATATTGATTTATAATGACAGATAGTGATCATCACCATTTCATATGAGCATTGGTGATGAACATTAGCCTCCGTCACCAAAAAATTGAATGTCACCAAAGGTGGCATCGCCAAAATTATAGGTGTTGTAGTGACATTCAAGATTTGTCACAAATAATAATTATAATGATAGATATTTACTGTCACCATTTTAAGAAAATGATTTATTATGATGGAATTTTCATGGCCGTCACATTTGATGCATATATAGGTGTCATTTATTAATCACCACCATTTCATATTTTGGTGAGGGTCAAGAAATTTCACCATTTCATATCTTGGTGAGGGTCAAGAAGTGTCGCCATAAGCTCACTTTTGATGGTCAAAAGAGGGTCTGTCACAAAAAACGGTTCGTCACCATTCCATATGAATATGAGGGCATGATGGAATCAAACCACCAACCTCCTACTTGCAAAGCAGGTGTTCTTCCATTTAGCTAGCACCCTTTAAAGAATTAGACTTCAAAAAATTAGACCTTGAAACTTTATAAATTTTAAATTCTACAACTTTAAATAAATTATAAAACTTTGTAAAGTCTTGGAAAATATTTTACTAAACAGGAAAAATAGCATCGAAGGTACAAGTCTCTGCCTAATGGCTGTGGAAGTTATGAAAAGTTGGTGGAGGGGAAAATAGTTATGTATAAGATACTCAATATGTTCATTTGAACATTAAATTAGAAGTGAAACTTTGAATACATTTATAGCCTATAAATGACTTATAATTATCAAACCTAAAATATGAAATTACACCAAAGATTGATTTATCACCCTCTAAATCATTTAAATATGTTGTGCTAGCATAAAAATGTGCCACTAAAAGACTGATTTACATGCCAAAAAATTAAAAACATTGATTATATATGATTCAATTGTGAGTAATGAGCTAGATGCTTGAATATTATTGGTGATTAGGTCTATAACATTAATTGGCAGAGCTTTTGGTTATTAATTATTTCAAGATGTCAAAATACAATGATCAATAACAATGATCCTGAAATGTAACCACTAAAAAAATGTTAAAAACTTATTGTAAGCACAAAGTTTGGTTAATATCCATTACCCCAATAAAATATCCAAGGGGCGTTTAAACACTTCCAAATCCACACCAAGAATGAGTATTAAAAGATGCAATTGTGTGGATTTAAGGAAAACACTCTCTACCTCTCAGTGATAACCATGTCCTCCCACAAGTACTTCAATTAGAAACGGGGTGTGAAAACATCATCAACACGTTATTCCAGTGAAGGAGAGAGCTATTACTTTAAGCAAAAACATAGGCCTACAAATCAAAATCTAGCTCAAATTATACAAAGTGAACTACATATGAAGTCAAAGGCTAAGATAACTATTCCAAAAATGTATTCATCATGGGTAATAATTTGGGGCTAGTAAAAAGAATGGTGAGATCATGTGTGTTTGTGTGTGTGTGTGTGTGTGTTGAATTCATAAAATTGAATAAATTGTCTCTCAAACAAAACTACCCAATGCCAAACATGGACGATTTGCTACAAAAAGTTACAGGGAAACTGTCATGTCTACCTTGGATTCATTTTAAGGATATAATTGGGTTCTGGTAGAACAAGAAATTCAATAGAAGACTTCTTTCACTACACCATGGAAAACCTTCATGCACTTAAGGATGACATTCAGATTGTTGAAGATTCATTCTACATTTGAAAGAGGTATGGACTATCCATTAATGGACATCATCGAAAATATTATTTTCATTTACCAAGAAACTTGGAAATTTTCTCTAAATATAGGAATGCACATGTCTAGAATCTCAAGCAGGCATAATGCAAGATGTGGATAATTTGTGATCTCATTTAATCCAAAGAAATTGATGCTTGGTTTTAATGAAGAAAAATTCATGGGCCATACTACATGCAAAGACAGTGTGAGGAGTTATAAGGGTGGATGTTATTCAACATCTAACCTTGCCACCTAATACGATGGAAATTAAATAATTCCTTGGTAAAATAAGCTTCATGAAAAATTTTCATACCAAAATTGCTGAAATCACAAAACCCATTTCAGCCATGTTGAAGAAAGATCAGGAGGTCAAATAGAATAAAGAAACCAAGCAAGACTTTCAAGAAATTAAGTGGAGGAAATTTCTTTAGCAATAGTCTTGATAAGTTCTATTTATGCTTTTATATTTTCTCTTTTGTGGAATTTATCATGCCCTGGTCAATGATATAATCACAGAAAAATCATTTAGGTTAGTTGCAAAAAAATATTGGTAATGCATATAGGATTAGGATGGAAGAATCTAGATGGTTTAATCCTCAAATGTATGTATCCTTTGGAAGTACAATAAAAAATAAGGAAATGCCCAGTCGGTTCTATGGTGTGCAATATTTAGTAAAGATGACTCTGCAAAATTCTTGAGAGCATGTTACTATTCACCTGCTATATTTTTTGATATGCACACATTTGTGAGATAACGTTAGTGTTGTCAACAATTTACAAGAAAATAGAAGTGGAAATGTTGTTAGTGTACCCTATACTGGTTGAAGCACCTTTCCAACAATGGGGGTTGGAATTTATTGATAAATTCCATGATAATTCAAGTAATGATCATAAATGGATTGTCACTTCCATTGATTATTTCTCTGAGTGGGTTAAATAATCCCCTACAAAGAAGGCAACCAACTAAATGATAATTGACTTCATAAAAGAAAATATCATCTCAAGACTTGGATTTCATACTAAAATCACTACAGACAAAGCCAAAGCATTCATGTCCATTGAATTAGCGAGGTTTTGATTGAATTATGTAAAATTATCCCCCTCATCAAATTATCCAAAATACAATAGATTGGGAAAATGTAGCAACAAGACCCTGATTAATATTCTAAAGAAGACCCTCAAAGACAATAAGGAATGTTGGCACAGTAAACTTAAGTTTTCCCTTTCGGTAGATTGCACCACCAGGAAAATAACTACAAGTGAAAATCATTTTGAGCTAGTCTACGAAATGAAGATGAGCCTGCCCATAAATTTGAAGATTCCTTTATACAAATTGCTACAACATTTCACTTCAGATCAGGAAGCAGAGAAGGAAAGGATAAAAAAAAAGGTTGAATTGGATTAGAAAAGGAGGAAGGGTTTTGAAAAGTCCACATATACTCAAGGACAAATCAAGAAGAATTTTGACAATAAGTCTCATATGAAGTCATTCAAATATAAACAAATTTCTGATGTGGTATAAGAGGCATAGAAAACTAGTTGATCATGGAAAGTTTTTCTGGATGTCAAATGGATTTAACAATGTGTATTTTAGCTTCATTGAGGTTTTTTGATGCTCATACCATAGTAATTCACTCAATATACCCAAATGACAATAATAATTCACCAATCATCCCTAAAGATTGAGTAAGCACATATGCATTCCACTGCATATTAATGCTCCCTCTCTAGTAGATATATAACTCGAGTTTGCAAAGGGAAAGGAATTTTGGTCCATAACATCATGAAGGTAACCATTTGAAGGATATGTTCTAACTTGTCATCAAGTACCATGGAAACTAGCCCATGTGGTTAGATCAATTGTTTGATACAAATTTTGCTTGACATTCGAGAAGTTCCATGCCAACAAGGTGTCCAATACAAATCGCTCTTGTTGAGGCTCACTAATCTACACCAACAATTTTATTAGGGATGCCATCCATGATTTGGTAAAGCATACCTTTGGTTTTCCCATGAGGTTTTCCTTAGGTAAAAAAGAATATTAATGGAAATTATCAATCAATATATTTATTCTCATACCAAGTGGGTGCTCTCAAATTCTCTAACGTCTTTATTCATAAAGGCATTATACGATTTCAAACGTCTTTCAATAGTATTTAGATGAAACCAAGAATCATGATATGGTGCTAATTTAAATGACTCTAGGAAAAGTCAACCTTCTGCATTATTGTGTAATATAGATTCATATAATCTATTAGGTGTAATAAAAAGAAGTGGAAAATAAATTCCAAAGGTGCCACCAAATGATAATGGTAATTAATGCAAAAAGTAGCTTAGAGTGTTCAAAGTTTTGACAAAGATTCAAGAATGACATCTTACCTTATTCAAGAACGAATCTCTCCAGGAGCTCTCCTCTAAGTAGGAAATATTAGGCATATAACATCTAAATGATGAAATGCAAAATGAGCCTGTGTTTATAACCAAAATGGTTCTCTTGTGATGTATTGTTGAACCAGTGTGGAAATATATTTTAATAAATGTGGGTTTACCTTTAAAACTAAATTTATTCTAAGTGATCTCGGAAGTTCAAAATCTATAGGTGGTTGAAATTTGACTTCACCAACAGTGGATTCACAAAAACTGTTAACAAGTGACACTACACATTCAAATGCCACATAATTTTCTAACTATTAAATAGTGCATAATGTTTGATATTACATTAAATGAAAGTAAAAAATAATTACAAAACATTTTAATGGGTGTTTTCATGTCTAATGTTGGATTAAAAGAGCCATTCTTCGATAAATTGGAAATCAGAATTGCAAGGTTTTAATATTTCTCCATTTTAATGATAGCTATCCTCCTACAAAGTACTTCACCTAGAAAAGGGATGATTTCTTTTTTTTTAATAAAAGGGTGTGAAATAAAGGACAACATAGTTTATACATGAAAGATATTTTCTCTACCATGAGATGCAATTGATGTGCAGCTAATCCAACAACCTTTTTAGAGTTAGGATCAATCATGCCATAACCTTGCAATGACTTGGCATACATTGTTGGTACCTAATAAAAGAAACAATGCTTTAGTTTAGGAGGTAAAAACTGAATGCTTATTTTTGTCCACATAGGACATGGATCTTGAAAAAATGATCATGGGGTTACAGAAGGCCTACATCTTACTAGCATTGTCATAATCAAAGAATACATTCCCTTTCACATGAAACAGGGTCAGTACCACATTCGACAAGCACAAATGAAAAATTCAAAAACAATATACTTATTCAATGAAAGGATGATGAATCATGTTGGCATACTTTAAATTGAATAGCTCTTTTTGATTCAAGAGAATCCTAGAAACAATTAAATGAAAATTTGGAAAATAATGATTTTCATATTTGGATTTTTCTCTGAATTTAGATTTTTCGTTTATCTACCTAATGGAAAAAAAACACAAATGAGACTAAAAGAACACAATCCTCATAAAAATGGTTTTAAACTTTTACCATTGAATATTTTACAATTGCGATAATTATCATCAACACATGTATCTACTATCCTTTGATAACATTACAGTTTGACAACTTAAATGCAATACAACTGAAACATAAACACAAATTATACTACATGTGGAATTGTTTTCCAAGACCCTAATCATATTTGTAGTCATGCATTTGTGCTTTATTTCTCTAACACTCACTATTTCCAAACTAAGGAAAACATGGACAAAGGTAAAAATAACTTGGGGAATTTTAAGGCCTTCTTTTCCTTATTAACATCTGGCTTTTACAAAGATATTGGTCATCAACAGGTCTTGGGGTACTCAACACTGGCAATTAATTGGATGAATACCCAAGTTCAAATTTAGAATAACTCCTTATCTCCCTTAGTTACTCATTTGAAAGAGATCTCTAAGAAGTTCTAGAATATCAGAATCTTTCATGTGTTCAGATAACTTAATAGGATGGCAGATACTCTCTCAAAGGAAGTACTATAGTTGCAGGAGAACCAAGTTCTAGATAAGGAATACCTTTGTGGCCATTCACCTTATTTCAGAGAAAAGCAGAAGACATTCTGCAACATGGAGACCTTCCTTTAGAGAATTCAGATCAAACTACACTTGTTTAACATTTTGAATTTGCAGTAGGAAAAGAAATGTAATTTTATTGATGTCCAACAAATGACAAAAATATATGTCGATGAGACTAAAATGTGCAATCAATTACTACCAATATATAGGGGTGTTATAGGATACCCTAAAAGCATAAAGAGAAACTTGTTTAGTCTTATTAGAGTGCAGTTCTGTCAAAGTTGTAATTCTAAATATGGTTTCTCTTTACAAAAATATTCCACAGAAGTCTCTCTAAGATCCCACTTTTATCAATCAATTATACCCACATTTAGTGAGAAAACCACTAGTAGAGTTTTAAGTCCTCCTATTCATTAGGGAAGTTGAGCCTTGGGATTACATGTGACATCCTATGTATTTTTCAAACTCCAATACACTATATATAATTCCTATATATTTTTTAAACTCCAATACAAAATCAATATTACTAGGAGTCATCGAGGCCAAAAATATGTCTTCAACCATATACATAGTGAAGAGATGTTATAACATAATATGCTTTGGGACAAGTATTAGTGGCTACAAGTTTCTATATGTTGGAAGAAATAGGACTATAATGTTGTAGTTGAAAATACCCCTGTAAAATGTGCCTAAAATAGTTATACTATGCTTCAATCTATTAGGAGATATATTTCATAATTTATTTAAAACTATAAAGTTGTTTCATGATAATATATACGGTTGCAATGAAACACTAAAACCACATGTGACATGGTAAAAAAAATCCCTAAAGTAATTGGAAACAAGCATGGCCAAGGTAAATATATAAGTTCTTTTTTGACAGAACAAAACCTTTAAATAATTGAATAATTTAGCCTAACAATACTAATATATCCATTGTAACAAATACATTATTTTTCCCTAATGATTGTCCTATTGAAAGGTATTATGTGACTATGTGCTCCACCACAAATAAAAGTAGTGACATGTGAATCCCCTTGTTATAAAAGCTTTTCCAATCCAATTTAGTCTCCCATAATGGCTTCAAAATCTTCATTCAGTAATACGTTTGTTTTTTTGGCATCACACTGAATTATCTTGGGGTCACATTGATCATGCAAATGTAAAAGTCCCCTTGTTGATCCAAGTGCTATCTATTTGTGAGTATACCAATCCAAAGCTAGCTTCCCCACCAATATTATCCTTTAGATGATAGGCCACACTTGTAATTCATCTCTACTCTATTAACCAAAATCACATAATTCCAAAATAGAATGGAAGCACCATAATATTATTATCATGGCTTCATAAATATTAGAATTTTATTGTACCTCCATGTACCTTGGTTTAGTAAGTCCATCATCAAGTGACCTTATATGTTTCCTTAATACCTCTAGGAATAAGCCTTAGTAGAGGGTATTAGTGCTCTCGTATGCATCAAAGTGCCCTGAATTCATATGAAAACTTTTAGTTGATTTCTGCTTTGTTTCTATATTCAATGAATTTATGAGTGCAAATCCTTTGTTCACTAGTATCTAGCTAGCAAGTGAGGGTGTTTTATTTTTTAGTTGGGGAATTCCAAGACATATGTCAATAGTGGGAATACACAATTTTCTCAAATTTCAATAGACCCCTTTTTCAACTTAATATTCAATTGAAAGAAATTGCTTTAAATACGAACAAGGCTAAGACACCATCATTGCTTTGTGCGCTATCAATTAGACTTCTTGTGGTTAGGTATCGTTTTTGTTTATAACAAGATATTTATACAATATTCCCATGATATATATATAGACACACACACACACACACAACTTGAAGAATTAAAAAATTCCTCACATACCTTTATATTCCTCACATAGTTGAGTGTGCATTTTCATATACAGGCTATATATGGTGTGTAGGTTAATGTTGTATGTTGGAGGATAGTTCCAATATTTCAATTATTGTAATGGATGGTTGAGGGTGTTAGTTAGATCTACATAGATTAATAATTGTTGTATGATTTTAAGGAATGGTTGATTGCAACAGGAAATAGAGACATCGAAATCATATGCCAAAGGATCTCTCCTCAGAATACTTTAACAAGAGATTGTGTAAGGCTTGACACAACATTGCTTATCAGTTGTGATGGAATAACTATTTAGATTTGGAATACAAGAATCTCTTGCATTTAGGTGTGGCCATCCTATACAAATCATATTTTGGCCAAGTTTGAATGTAGCGACTGTTGGGTAGTTGTATTTTTTTGTTTCCTCACAAGATTTAGGGGAAAGCTAAACATGGAATGTTTTTACCATGATTTTTTTGATGTTGAGCTTATAAAAATTCTTGCATTGCTTCAGTATAATAGGTAATCTTATGTTACAAGTTCTTGTGGCACCCTGGCCACCTTTAGAATGTTCTTGTTTAAATGATATTAATTTGTGAAAGATCTAGGAAAGAGAATTATGTTTCCTTCACCAAATGTGTATGCAAGATTATTTCTACTCACATCCAAACATATTCTTCTAAGAAATAGCTTGTAGGTTATTAGGGATCATTTAAGAGGTAATGTCCAAATTATGCACACTAATTATGTGTGAAAGTGTTTTAAATATACATTGCTCTGGTGTGGAGTGATTTATTTACATTTTCCTAAGGGTAGATAGCATCATGTACCTCATGTGAAGTGTCGTGTTTACGTTTTCCTAAAGGTAGATAAAATTCATTAGAAGTGGTGAGGTATACACATCTAGACAAGGCATATTTGGCAACCTAGGGATTGGTAGCATGGAAAACAATAACAACCTATTGGCATTGAGAATTTGTGAATTATTTCCAGTCTAGGGATTTGACTTCAAGACTATGTTTTTCAAGCTTTTGTGGTCGTTAATTGAATAATAAAAATTCGTATTATCCACAGTATTAAAAAAACTTCATCGACCTTTCGAATCACAATGGGGATCCATCTCCAGGAAAAATTCATGCAAAATAGACTTATAATATTTATATGAACTTACACCGGATGCGGTTGATTAATGACCATCTGGGAACGTGGCACATCGTGCACTTCCCGATGGATTTCGCTTGGGTAGCCCATGTGGCTCCCGGTACAGGCATTTACTCTGTCCATTACTCACCACCCTACGCGAGTTTTCACTATCTCGGTCGGCTCAACCAGCTCCTGGTTATGGCAGTTATTTGCGACATGGATTGCATTTGCAGAGGCTTGAATGGTGCGGCGGATGGCTGTAGATCTCCTCCTCCTTTGCACGCGATCTGCTCGCCTGGATGCGTTGAGGCAAGTGTTAAAACGAATACGGGGAGGCGCTGTTCGTTAGCTACTTGTTTTGAGCCGGTTCCAAATTACCACTTCTCTAACAGTCCGTGGTGCAGACGACGAGGTCTCAGTGGTCTTGTTCCAGCTTCTTCAGCTCCGTCCAGTGGCGCCCAGGATTCTCATTCTTCCCCTGTCAGTTCTGCGTGTTTTGCTGAGCCCAGTCCTGAACCGGTCACCATGCCTCGCCTCCGCGAGCGCATGAGATGCAGAAGGGGCACAAGCCGTGGGCATTCTAATCAAAGGCGCCTGCCACCTCTTCGCAGCTCTGACCCTTCTCTGTCAGGGGATGCTGGCTTTCCTGCTGCAGCGTTTTATGTCGACTCTGTCTTTTCTCCCGTCGCTTTCCCTGCCCCTCCGTCCTCCACTCATGAGTCTCCCCACGTTGCTCCTCGACCCCTTCGACCCTCCATTCGTCAAACCTCTTAGTGCACTGAGCTACGGTTTGACTGCACTTCCTGCAATGCCACCCTTACAGCTTTTATAACTGTCACTCTTCGGGAAGAAGTCCCCAACATAGCTCCACCCAGCTCCTTGACTTCGCCAGCTCCCCCTCTCAGCTCCAGCTTCCCTCGGGCTGCTCCAGCCTCCTTTGTTCCTCAGCACGAGTCCAACATGGAGACAGAGCGCTCAGGTGGAGGACACGCTTCCAGTGAAGGCTAGACGGATAGAAGCGACATGTTTGCTTGCAGAATCACCGAAGAGTCTCCCTCTCCTACTCATGGATAGCAGCTGCAACGTCACTCAGGTTTTGTTGTTCTGGTTATGTAGAAATCATATGCTTCCTAGCTTTACTGCTCTGTTGAACATGCAGTTCACTACTTTTAGCTCTTGTGTTAATTTGTTTTATGTAAACTTAAAACCGGTTTCCCTCTCATGGGCGGTTCAGAATTTATGGTTTAAAGAACTGGTTTCCCATTCTGGGCAGTCCAGACTTTACTTGCCTTGCTTGACTATCAAGCCCAGCGCTCAGGCTTACCAAGCTGACGCTGGTGTAGTTTTGTATCAATACTTTTATACATAATAAATTTAGTCATACTTAGAAAAAAAAAAAAATATTTATATGAACTTAGTAGTCATTAATTGCAAGAGAACTTGGAATGGGATTGAATATATGCCTAGTTTTTGAGATATGATGGCAATATATTATACATACCTCTTCAATATTATGTGTCGAACCTTACTTGTTCTCCATTTTTCCTTTGAGTATACCATAATATAAATTCCTTCGACTGTTGTAAGGCCATATGCACACAATAAAACTTGAATTCTCATCATGGTGGCTCAAGTAAACTCTTCAATCTTGTTCATAATCATTCCATTCTATTCCATTCATAAGAATTCTATGACTAGGTCTTCATATAGTCTAAACATGAACCTTTCTGTAGGTGTCACTATCCTTTGCATGAGTCAAGGACAAAAATCTCTAAACCAAAAAGTGATCATGAAAATCTTTGCAATATATTCACATGAGAAATAAGTACAGGCCTTGTGTCATAATTCGAATTCATGGATGTTATATAGGAAGGAGACTTATGCTTGAAAAATGCCACTTCATATTACAGACCTTCGATCTTGAGGAAGAACTTGACCTTCCAATATCATCATCAATATATGTAATTAAAAGTGTCTTTGATACTTCAGCATTATACCAGAATTTAGATGAGATTCATATTTCATATTTCATCATGACTTCTTCTTGAGATCATGACTGAGTCTTTTTTACCTAGATGAAAATTTTACTTTGGACCTTTGAAGTAATCTATTGGGTTTGTCTTTCAAATTTGTGAATTCAGTATTTGAAGTAGCTTACCTTATGTTATTGACTTATGAGACCTTTGGCCCTTTGAAATATGGTCTTTATTTAAGACATAATTTAAAACATTTTCAAACCTTATTTTGACATATTCCAGAATTTCCTATTAGTGCTTATGTCAACTCCATCAAGTAAGTTTTTTTTTGTATTTATGAGGTTTGGTCCATGCTAGTTTTCCTTCAGTAGAAAAAAAAAAACTTTGAATTTTTTGCTTCTTCCATGAATTTTCATCAAAGGGAACTTTGATCATCATCATGGAGATTTAGGATGTTATTAGCTTCTATCATAACTCAGCTTACAAGAACCTAGATCATATTGGCTTAAATTCATAATTCTACACAAAATCATATTTTCCTAATATTGACTTGTTTTAGGCCTATAGTAACAAACCAAGACCCTTGGTATTTTCTCCTATAGCAGATATATTTCAGCCCTAGAAGAATAGAGATATTGTTAGACCTGTTCTAGGTGTCTTTCTTCAATAGGCACACTTCTGCCAACCATAGAAATGTCTTCTTACAAACTTGGCTTCTTGTGAATACATACTTCATAATCTTAACTAGATTTCAAAGACAAATTTGCACCTTGCTCTTAGCTATGATGCCATGTTGAAATACAACTACAAGGAAAATACCTTCTAGCGAATGTTTTTGAGGAACCCCTTATAAAAATACCCGATCCATCCATTTCTAGCAGAGGTTACTACAGGAGGTTGGCGAGCAGAGGGTTTTGCGGATGTTTACCACTCGGTGTGCTTATCATCTGAAATCCCACCGGTGCGCTTGACAAGAGAAATCACCAGTGCACACAAAACATTGGCAGACTGGACACCGTGCACTCCGTACACAGCCACCCTGTGTGTCATATTACTGTATAGCACCAGTGCTTCACAACTCATCCGTGTTGGCGCATCATAAAACACTGCGGCAAAACATAAAACGCTCGGTGTGCTATTAAGAAACCACACCGGTGCATCATGAAACATCACACCAAAATAGAAATCAACCGATGCGTTCACAAGAAACACCACTAGTGTGCCTATAAAACATCGCACACCGAAACAGGGTTAAATAAAATAAAAAATTATGGCCAAAAAACTGAATTTTTCACTTTTCTCAGTGCTCAGAAGCTCTAAAGCACTGGTGCAATTTATCCTTGTCTGAGCCGCTGTGACATCGGTGCTTCGATTGCATCCATTGCATGCACTGCTATTGTGCATTGCCCACCAATCTCCATCTTTCATTTTTCAAAATGGTGGGAAAAGTTTCTTTTGCAAATTCTACAGCGAATATGTCTCGTCGACGGTGAAATGTACATGTATTTTTCTTGTTTTTCGATAACTAAGTTTTTAGTGGATTAGAATTTGAAATAACCTTAAAATTATCCATTTAAAAGAAAAAAATTTGTCGCGCAATATGCATGAGCCGTTCATCTCGCATCGATAAGTGGTGTTGCCTATAAAATTTACAGGTTGCACCGCAACCGGTGCTAACGGTATCTGCACCGTTTCTGGGGTGGTACCGAAAGACGCATCATGTTATTTTAAAATTTTTAAAAAACTGCAGTGCGGTCAGTTAGCTGGCCACACCATTGACCATGTGGAATAGAAACATGGTGCATTGACAAAAATATCCACCCCAGTGTTTATCAGTGCACCGAATTCGGCATTCTGACAGAGTCAATTGTGCGGCCTGGTAAAAGACCGCACCGCTGACTATGTCATTAGTCAGGAAGTCGGTGCGCTGACACATTTATACGCGTCAGGGCATATATTTTAGTTAGCTCACCACTCTTGTGACACCATACATAGTCAACGGTGCTTCAAAAAAATTTAGGTGCACTGCATACGATGCGTTGAATGTCATCTGGGGCACTACCCCCGATGCGCAACAAACAAACAACACAACGAAACCTGTCCATGACTGTTTTTTGTGGCGCATCGACTGGTCTATTTTTTTTTTCCAAAAAAAATTATATATGTATGTTCCTAAATACATGTCACATTTAATAAAAAAAAATGATTTAATAGGTCAATGATTCAGAGAGAAGAGGGGGAACAACATCAACAACAGGTAGAGCAGTATGACCTGGTTTGCCTGTCGGAGGCACGAGAGAGGGAGAGTGATCCGGATTTATGCAGGAACGCAACAGAATAAACACATAACCATAAATACAGAGATGCAGCGGAAATAACACTTCATTTCATTAATATCAAATAACAGAAAGATGCTTACAGACATAATGGAAATAAAATAGCTAGGGTGCTGGTAGCGAATCTCTGAGAAGAGATGTGGTGGCTACAGACCTCTGAACTGCTTTACAATGAGGCGTGAGGGCCTATTTATTATTGAGAAACAATGGCGAACCCTAAACATCCCAAAAACCTAACCCTAGGAGATGAAGCGCCAAAACTATGGGCCCCGTTTGGGTAAATTGGTGTTTCAACTTCCCAGGGACGTAACTTTGGCATACTATCTCCGTTTGACGCACATGATACATCATTAGAAAGCTCTATCCGAGGACTACAGCTGTCGG